>ML827289.1:45589-61855 GCA_009831015.1 Picea engelmannii | reverse complement strand
TGATTGTTGTAGCTTTGATTGTGATTAGATATATTGCAAACGTTGATGATGCCTATGGATGATTGTCTCTTTTCCTATCAAATAATTTTTCCACTTCTTCACACTCTGAACCAAAGCATACAATTCTTTGTCGTAAGTAGGATAATTTCTTACTGAACTAATGAAGGTTCGAGAATGGTAACAAATTGGTTTACTCCTTTGTAATTAACACTTCTCCCATGGAATAATCACTTGCATAAATTTCATTCTAAAATGGTTTCTATAAATTTGACAACGCTAGAATTGGGGTTGTATTAATATTTACTTTCAAGGTCTCGAAGGATTTTATGTTGTTTACCTCCCCACTAAAAGAAATACTTAGTGTTTTTCAAATCATGTAAAGGATATCCAATAAGATAAAACTAATCAATGAACTTCCTCCAATATTGATCTGCCACAAGGAAGCACCTAACTTCTATTAAAGTATTAGGACTAGGCCACTTCATAATTGCTTCAACTTTAGAGGGACCAATTTTCAATTCACCACCCACTACTATATATCCCAAATAAACTAAATATGTTTTCCCAAATTCACATTTTAACATCTTTAGGCACAATTTGTCCTTTTAAAAATCATATAAGACTTTTCTAACATGATTAACATGATATTCCCAACTTTTACTAAAAATCAATATATCATATAAGTAGACTATTACAGAATAATCTATAAATTACTTAAATACATCATTCATAGCCCACATGAAAGTAGGAAGAGTGTTACAAAGGCCAAAGGGAATAACCAACCATTCAAATAAACCTTGTTTCATTTTAAAATCATTTTCCAAATAACATCTTCATTAATCCTTACTTGATGATAACCACTTCTTAAGTATAACTTAGTGAAATAAGTTGTGTTTTTTAATTAGTCCAACAAATAATCAATATGAGAAAGAGGGTAATTATTCTTCACTGTAATTTTGTTCAATGCTCGAAAATCCACACACATTTTTTATGTATCATATTTCCTTCGTACTAGCACAATGGTGATCCACGTGGAGTGGTACTTGGTCAGATGGCTCCCAATGCCCGAAAATCCACACACATTTGCCATGTATCATATTTCTTTCATACTAGAACAATGGTGATCCACGTGGAGTGGTACTTGGTTAGATGGATCCTTTCTCAAACAAATCCTGAACTTGCTTCTTTATTTTTTCAACCTCAAGGACAAATAACCTATACATGAAAATGTTTGGAAGAGGTGCATCTTCTTGTAGTTGAATCTCATATTGTATATATTTCTCTGGAGGTAATCCTGGTGGTTCCTAAAATACTTAATCATAGTTAAAAATAATCTTGAATAATTCATCTTTATGTTTAGGTTCACATCTTTTGAGAGTTTTGGACTTGTCATCGTCTTTATCTTTTACAAGGATGGGTACAAAATTCTTTTTTGCATTTACAAGCCTTTTGATTTATATTGTATGTTAACGTGTGAAAATTTCCCTTTATAAATTATATGTGTTACCCATGATAAGAAGTCTGAATTAGACCTCTCACCATTTGGAATAGGAAACCCATCTATATTTTCGCCTGACAACCATTTCTAGTTTGGCGTTTACTAGTTACAACCTGATCTATTGATGAAGGTTGATAATCTAAAGAATGAGACAAAACTAATATAAAATGCATGTGTCCATAAAAAAAAGGTAAGAATAAAGAAAACATAGAAACAAACATAATCTTGTTGATGAACCGGGAAATAGTTCACACAAATTAGAGACAAGAATATGATCAAATAACTACAAACACATAATAGTATATCATTTAAGCAATTTGTTACAATATTATGTCCATGGATTCAAACAAATATTCCTTGAAGAACATAAATAAGAATGCAACAAACATACATAATAATAGTTTATAATATGAAGTACATTATTACACAACCCAAGTGTTGAGTGAAACATAGTAGAATAGTCCACACACATGGAACCAAAGGATCAAAATTCTTCAGAAAAAATCTTGGCCAAATAGGGTTCTCCTCATTAAAAGTTTGAGCAATGGTACATGAAAGCTCCCAGAGCAAAAATCCCTTTATTCAGATACAATCCTCCTATTCATTGAAATTCATCTTTACTATTGGCCTTCTAACCTCTCACCATGACATTTCATTTACAAACTTTTTACCTTATCCTCTTCGGAATGATGAGGGAATAAGGACAATGGAATTTTTTATAATTTAATGTATTATATGCAGTTACATTTTGAATTTGTCTTTTAGTGTTGGTGGGACATCACAAATTTTGCCAATAGTGCCCCCACAAACTGTGATGACTAATATGAACTTTGGGAAACTCTTCTTCCTCCAAGTTTGATAATCGAACAACATGGGATTTAGAATTCTTCTTTGGCCATTTGAGCTTGATTCCCTCTTTCTCCTGGGACAATTGTTATTGTTGCTATTTCTCTAACATCCTTAGTTGTAAATCACATTTGTCAGGGAACTGTTGTGTACTAGAGGATTCTCCCTTATCTTGATGTGTAACAATTGTCTCTTCATGGTTTTCTTCTTTCATGTGTTTCTTATCTAGATTGTTGAGTACGACCTTCTTTTAACAATGGTACCTAGCACCATTCAACACACAATAGATGAGTGACCATAGTAAAATATCGAAATAAAATTTTAAAACCATGCATTTGAACCTAGATATAACTAAAACATTAGTTGCATGAGAGTTCATATATGCTTCTATGACATCCCCCAAAAACAAAATATTTTTATTTTTGGTGTGCTGGAAATTTATTTCCATTTTTGGCAAATTTGAATTTCAAATTTTTTTCCATTTATGGCAATTTTGAATTTCGAATTTAATAATTATATTTAATTATTTTGACTATTGGGAAGAGATCTGTTTGGACTCAACTAACTATTTGAATATGACAATGTATCACAACAGAATAATTATATTAATTGCAGGAGGACAAATGGAACAACCATGTTAAAATCAACTGACCAGGATTCCATGAGTGGGGAACATGTTGGAACTGCCTCTAGGCTGATTATGAGAAGTGGAAAATCAGAGATTTGGCCACTGGCAGCCCATGAAAATACCCAAAGGAGGGAAAAAGACCCGGGCAAAAATTGATAAATAGCATATGCAAGGAGGCAGGACGCTACCAAGTATGCTTGGAAAGGATTTCTAAGCTTGCTTGCTATTATGAACACTACGGATTGAGTGTGAAGCAAGAGGATCTGGTTAAAATAGAATCACCTTGCTATTATGAGCACTGTTGAGTAAGTGTGAGGCAAGAGGATAGCTATTGGAATTGAAGGACATTACTGAGGAGGAGTTTCCAAGTTCACCCTCATGGATTCATGGTCAGGCTAGGGGGTGAATCGAGCAAGTGACTTTGGTTGCCTTGTTCTATGGTTGGGAGGAGCATGGTTGTTCACTTTTTCTTCCCACGGATTGGGTTCAGATATGTTGAACTACCCCTCTCTATTATGAATGGCTATGTTTTTATTTCAATGTCATATTAAATCCAAACTAGAATGATGTCCACTCTCTGTCTGAATGATTTTTCAAATGCATAGTATTGATTAAATTGGAACTGCAACATTCTCTATTTTTGTTTGTTGTGGGGAATATATGTGAAGGAAATTTGTAATTATATTTCTATAAGTAAGTAAGGAAAGAAGGATATTAACGACATTGAGGCAGATCCTCTCTGTAGATAAATCCGAGGAGACCAAACTCAGATCCCTTGGAACATCATTTATAATGAACAATCTCTGATGGAATGATATTCTTAATCATGTACTTACATAGATGCATAGATCTAGTACTGTTGATGTTTAAGGCATTGATTAAAAGAGGATCTAAGTGAATATTATAGAATTTACCTTATACAGAAAATTTTATCATTTGTGCCCTTTTGTGCATGTAAAATTCCTAAGTCCTTAGGCTTTCGAAATTCTGTGAGGTAAAGGTATCCTTCTACACCTTCAGTCTCCCAGAAACGAAAGTAAGAGTTTTCCCAGGAAATGAAAATCAAGAGTACCCACAAAGGATAAAGATCAGGGAGTGATGAAAATAGTGTGAAGAGTTACAGTAGAAGCAGAGTACTCTCTTCCTTTACATTTTGAATTGAATTATTACCTTAATTTTTTTTCAGCAGGAAAACTTAGTCCAAATTTCTTTTCGCCTTTCAGAGGTTCATGTCTATTGATGTATGGATTCTGAACTCGCGAAGTTCTGAACCTTGAAACCCTGAAGCTTCCACTTTTCACATTTCAGAAGTTAGTTACATAATAGGTTTGGGGCACTTGAAATCACGAAGTTCTGAACCCCAAAACCTCGATATGCAGGTCCCACCTTCTCCTTTTCGCATTTTTCAGAAGTTTGTTTATGTTGGATGTTTGGCATTTGAAACCTCGAAGCTTCCACTTTTCGCATTTCGGAAGTTGGTTACATAAGAGGTTTGGGGCACTTGAACTCATGAATTTTCGAACCCCGAAACCCCAAAATACGGGTCCCACCTTGTCTTTTTCGCATTTTTTCGGAAGTTTGTTTATGTTGGATGTTTGGCATTGAAACCCTAAAACCCCGAATCCTAAAATCCTGAAGTGTTTGTCCCACATCCTTTCACCTTTCAGAATTTGGGAGTTGTTGTGTGTTGTTGCTTGGAATTTGAAACCCTGAAACCCTGAATCCTGAAATACCAAAGTGTTGGTCCCACATCCTTCCACCTTTTCAGAACTTGGGAGTGGTTGTGTGTTGTTGTTTGGTTTTTTAAAACCCCGAAACCCCGAACCCTGCAATCCCATATTATTAGTTCCTTTCTTTTTCGCAATTCAAGAATTGTTGTATGTTGAGTGTTTGGTTATGAAAACCATGAAACCCCGCACCCCAAAATCCCAAAATGTAGGTCTCACCTTTTCCTTTTTCACATTTTGGAAAATTGTTTATGTCGATGTTTGGACACCAGAACTGACGAAGTTCCGAACCCCAAAATCCCGAAGTACGGGACCCACCTTTCCTTTTTTTCATTTCAGAGGTTTGCATATGTTTGTTGTATGGGCACTTGCACTTGCGAAATCCCAAAGTCCAAATTCCCGAAGTACTGATCACCTTTTCCAATTTCGGGAGTCATTGTGTGTCGATGATTGACTTTTGTATTGACGAAATCCCGAACCCCGAAACCCCAATGTGCTCGACATCTTTTTGCAATTTCGGGAAATGTTGTGTGTTGATGTCTGGCTCTTGTACTTGCAAAACCCCGAAATGTTGGCCCACAGTCGTTCCGTATTTCAGATTTTGGCAAACAACAGGGTCCTTTGTTTTGTTCAGCACGTGTGACCACTAAAAACCAATTGACCTCTATTTCCTCAAAAAGCTGTAGGAACACAGTAGTAATTGTTGTTATAAGAACAACTCAAATACTGTAATGAATGGACTGGTAGAAAACGTTGGAGGATCTTCATCTGGGATAGGAGTATAATAATAACAGTTCATATTACAGGTCACTGTGTACGGGGCATGACCAATACCTAAATTATTATATGGAAAAGATATAGGTATATACTTAATTGTAGGTGGAATTAAGTGCAGACGTTAATAGAGAGTTAAAGCGAATTTTCTACAGTAAAATTATAATATTCTCCTTTACACACGCACATAGTAGATAGTCAAGTCACCTACTGTTTGAGCAATCATGAAGATCCAGACTTACAATCACAAGCATAACTAAGTGTGCAGAACTGATTACTCTGACAATTTCCTGTTTGAAGTAAAACTAGACTGGTGTAATAATATCATTTGAATGGAATTGAATCTTACCTCTCTTAAATCCTAAACTTAAACGAAGTTGAATTATGTCATAGAAAAGTTTTTTTTATTTTTTATGGTGATTTTTGAGGTTCATTACATATGGTATCAGAGAAAAAGTTACAACATTGGGTCTGAACAGGGCCACATTAATTGCTTAGTATATATTCTGATTTATGGAAAAACTAATAAATCTTGTGGATTACAAACATAAATCTTTTCTATTTTGTGTTGAATAATGGAAACTCAAGAAGGTGAAAAATCAAGGTGGAAGAGAATCCACAATAAGGACCTCCTAGAGATCCCATACAGAACAGTGATGGAAGCTCACCCACAGAGGTGTTGGAAACAATGAGGAACCTTATTGTTGAACTACAAGTTTTCAAGGCTGGCAATGAAAAATTGAAGAAGTCACAGCAGGAACAATAAGAGATAAATGAATTCCTTCTGTGTAGTATAGTAAGTAAGAAAATTCCAAAAGATGATAACCATGAGGAAGAGTTCAGCAAAAGGGCCTCCAAGAATTCTGGTGTGAAAATAGAAAAAGGAGACAGTTCGTCTGAAGGGACGCCTTCAGCTAAAGATAAAACCATTCTAGATAGAAAAAGAAAACAAACAGACCACCTTGAAGGAGAATTTAGAAAGATTAAATCAACTACTTTTGATGGAGAATCTAGGACAGGAGAAGAAGCCGAGGCATGGTTGTTGGACATCAAAAGATACTTCCAAATCTACAACTATTCCAGCAACATGAAGGTCAGAATGGCCATCTACAATCTGAAGGGGAAGGCCAACATTTGGTGGAAGGACTTGAAATTGGCCAAGGGCCTAAAGGAGAAACAGTTGGAATGGTCCAATTTTAAGAATTATTTTAAGAAACAATACCTTTCTGAAAGCTATTATGAAATGAATATGAAAGAATTCTGTGAGTTACGACTTGAACAAATGATGATGGAGGACCTTATAAATAAATTTCTGGAACTACTAAGGTTCGTACCATACATACGATAGGATAAGGTAAAAATCCAATGATTCTTAAGCTATTTACCACAGTCCTACAGGGATAGAATTGAGTTTTACAACCCCAAATCCTTGAGTGAGGCATTCAGGAAAGCACGAATGTCCTATGACCAGTATAAATAGTGGGTAGAGTTTCCCAAGACCTGGAAGGATAATAAGCAAGATGGAATAAACCAGCAGAAGAAGGGATACCAGCCAACTCCTTATCAGAATGCAAAAAAAAGTTTCCCAAGGAAGGATTTTCACTCCAATCATTCGAACACGCAAGGTAGTGGTAAACCGGTAAACCTGGGAACAAAGAAGTTTGGGGACAACTCCCATGAACCATTAAAGTGTTGGGAGTGTGGAGAGCCTGATCTAAGGAGGAACTATCCACGTTTAATTACAATAAATAGAACTGATGTTCAAAATTTACAGGAAGCCTCAACAGTGGGAAACATGGGCAAAATTTTTCATCAGATAAATGCAACGATAGATGGTCGACAAGCTGACCACTAGTCCTCAGTGGTAGAAATCGAAGGTAAAATCCATGACAACCAAATTTTTGTTTTAATTGACCCTGGAGCTACGTTAAGTTATATTACTCCCGATGTAGTAGAGTTGAATAAAGTTAAGAAACAAAAGCATGAAAAATATTGGCTTGTACAACTAGCAACATGTACTAAAAGAAGAGTAATTAACTTTATTTCTAATCCTGAGTTCAACTTAGATGGTCAAAATATAAGGACCAATTTGAACATCCTACCACTAGGATATTATGATATGATTATCGGCATGGATTGGTTGGAGCAACAGAAAGAAGTACTAGACTATTATACAAAGATACTTAGCTACAAAGATAATTTTGGCACTATTAGAACAGCCCAAGGCATACCAAAACTTGTGTCAATTAGACAAGTATCAATGATGCAATTCCAAAAATTTATTAGAAAGGGATGTCAAGTTTATGCCATCCAAGTAACGAATCTATTAGAAAAAGAAGATAAGCCCAAGTTATAAGACTTTGCTATCCTACGTGAATTCAAAGACATGTTTGTTGATGAGATACCAGAACTACCTCCTAGGAGAGAAATATATTTCTCCATAGACTTACTACCCGGATCAACCCCTATCTCAAAATCACTCTACCAAATAAGTCTACCAGAACTGACAGAATTAAAAATACAATTACAGGAATTGTTGGATAAAGAGTATATCAGACCAAGTGTCTCGCCATGGGGAGCACCAGTCCTCTTTGTGAAAAAGAAAGATAGTACTCTAAGACTATGTATTGATTATAGACAACTGAACAAAGTGACCATTAAGAATAAATACCCCTTACCCAGGATAAATGATCTGTTCGATCAAGTTGGTGGGGCCAAGATCTTCTCAAAATTGGATTTACGATCCAGATATCATCAAGTTAGGATGAAGGACCAGGACATAAACAAAACAACTTTTCGAACAAGATATGGACACTACGAGTTTGTAGTCATACCTTTCAGACTCACTAATGCACCAACCACATTTATGTGCTTGATGAACAAAATTTTGAGCTAGTACTTAGACAAGTTCGTAGTAGTATTTATCGATGATATTCTGGTCTTTTCTAAACCGGAGGAGGAACATGATGAACACTTACGAATAGTTCTGCAAACACTAAGGAAACACAAACTATACGCAAAATTTGACAAATGTGATTTTTATCAAAAACAATACAATATTTAGGACATGTCGTCTCCTTGGAAGGTATTGCCGTAGACCCGGAGAAGATAAAATCCATTATGGAATGGCCAGTACCTAAGGATGTGGTAGATATCCGATCATTCATGGGAATCACCAGATATTATTGCAGATTTATATAAGGGTTCTCCAAGATAGCCTACCCTATCACGTCATTACAAAAGAAAGGGACCAAGGTTAACTGGTTGCAAAAGTGTCAAGATAGTTTTAACAAGCTAAAAGAATTATTGACATCAACACCCATTTTGAAGGTAGCAGACCCAGATAAAGACTTCATAGTATGCGTTGATGCAAGTAAAGAGGGACTAGGTGGTGTTCTAACTCAGGAAGGGCACGTGATTTGTTATGAGTCCCGGAAATTAAAGGAACAAGAGTGAAATTATGTCACTCATGACTTAGAATTGGCAGCAGTAATACATGCCTTAAAAATGTGGTGACATTATATAATGGGCATAAAATTCTTACTATTGACGAATAATAGTGGAGTGAAATATTTGTTTAACCAACCAGACCTTAATGCGAGACAAGAAAGGTGGCTAACCTTCTTGAGAGAATTCTATTTTGAGGTCACACATATCAAGGGTAAGGAAAATAAAGTAGGAGATGCTTTAAGCTGCAGAATCCATGGGTTATTTGAGATAAATATCAGTAGGGCATAAAGTTATCTGGAACAAAGAATAAAAACGACAAGTATTAACGACGAAAATTACACTACGATGATGGCAGAATTGGAAAATAGTATCACAAACTCAAATGAACCGGATATAAGTATCGACAATGAGGGACTATTAATATTTAAAAACAGAGTTTACATACCAAATTCAGCAGAGATAAAATTAACTATTTTAGATGAAGTGCATACGAAACCATATTCTGGCCATCCTGGCTACCAAAAAACAATAACAACACTCATAAAACTATTTTACTTGCCTAACATGAAGGGCGAAACAACAGAATATTTGGCTAGGTACCAAGATTGTCAGGAGGTTAAAACTGAACACCAACACCCAATCGGCCTATTACAGCCATTACCAGTACTAGAATTAAAATGGGAGACCATATCATTGGACTTTATAACAGGTTTGCCTAAAACTCAGAAACATAATGATTCTATCATGGTTGTAATCGATAAAGTCAGTAATTCTGCACACTTTATTCCTGTAAAGTCTACTTTTAAAGATATTAACATTGCTGAAATATTCATGAAAGAAATTTTTAGACTGCATGGTATTCCTAAAATGGTGATTTCAGATAGAGACGTAAAATTCACATCCGCTTTTTGGAAGGAATTATTTGTAGGGATAAATACTAATTTTAATTTCAGTACGAGTTATCATCCACAAATGGATGGACAGACTGAAAGGACAAACCAAATCATAGAGGATATGCTCTGCATGTATGTAAGAACAAAACCGAACAAGTGGGAAGACTACCTACACTTGGTAGAATTTTCATATAACATTGGGTACCAAACTTCGACTAAGTTGAGCCCTTTCGAAATATTGTATGGAAAAAAAGTGTACAAATCCAATTAGCTAGGATAACCTGACTGACTGACTCATGGTTGGACCAAAGATGCTCCAAGAAATGGAGAACATGGTAAGCAAGGTACAACAAAACTTGAAAGAGGCACAGGGCAGACAGAGGAGCTATGCAGATAAGAAAAGAAGACACTTGGAATTTCAAATGGGGGACCATGTTTATTTGAAGGTCAAAGCCCGAAACAGCTCGTTGAAGTTGGGTAACTGTGCTAATATGGCACCCAGGTTTTGTGGGCCCTTCGAGATACTAGCCCGAATTGGACCCATAGCATATCCGCTTGCACTTCCAGCTAATCTAAGAATTCATAATGTATTTCATGTGTCTTTGCTGAAAAAGTATATTCATGACCCTACTCATATGATTGATTGGAACTTGGTGCAGGTGGAACCCAAAGGCGAGTTCCAAGTGGAACCCCTACGCATTTTGGACCAGAGAGAAATAACACTTCAGAATAGAGCCGTCGCTCAGGTAAAGGTGCAATGGAAGCACTTTAGTCCTGAGGAGGCCACTTAGGAATTCAAAGGAGATTTGAGGAAATATCATCTAATCATGTTCCATGAAAGGAACGAACACTGAGGAAAGTTTTTTTCTAAAGGGGGAAAGGATGTGACATCCCCCAAAAATAAAATATTTTTATTTTTGGTGTGCTTGAAATTTATTTCTGTTTTTGGCAAATTTGAATCTCAATTTTTTTTCCATTTATGGCAATTCTGAATTTCGAATTTAGTAATAGTATTTAATTATTGTCACTGTTGGGAAGAGATATGTTTGTACTCAACTAACTATTTGACTATGACACTTGTATCACAACAAAATAATTATATTAATTGCAGGATGACAAATGGAATAGCCATGTTAAAATCAACTGACCAGGACTCCATGAGTGGGGAACATGTTGGAACTACCTCTAGGCTGATTATGAGAAGTGGAAAATCATAGATTTGGCCAATGGCAGCCCATGAAAATCAGGGATTAAGAGAGCTGCAAAAATCCCCAAAGGAGGGAAAACGACCCGGGCAAAAATTGATAAATAGCATATGTGAGGAGGCAGGATGCTGCCAAGTATGCTGGGAAAGGATTTCTAAGCTCGCTTGATGTTATGAACATTGCGGATTGAGTGTGAGGCAAGAGGAGCTTGCTGAAACATAATCATATTACTGTTATGAGCACTATTGAGTAAGTGTGAGGCAAGAGGATAACTGTTGGAATTGAAGGACATTGTTGAAGAGGAGTTTCCAAGTTCACCCTCATGGATTCATGGTCAGGCTAGGGGGTGAATCGGGCAAGTGACTTTGGCTGCCCTCTTCTATGGTTGGGAGGAACGTGCATGTTCCCTTTGTATTCCCGCGGATTGGGTTCATATATGTTGAACTACCCCTCTCTATTATGAATGGCTAT
Organism: Picea engelmannii; assembly: GCA_009831015.1. Classification (NCBI taxonomy): domain Eukaryota; kingdom Viridiplantae; phylum Streptophyta; class Pinopsida; order Pinales; family Pinaceae; genus Picea; species Picea engelmannii. The sequence continues at coordinate 50,363 of ML827289.1, read as the reverse complement.
GTTTTTATTTCGATGCCATATTAAATTTGAACTGGAATGATGTCCACTCTTTGTCTCAATGATTTTTCTGATGCATAGTATTGATTAAATTGGAACTGTAATGTTTTCCATTTTTGTTTGTTGTGGGGAATATATGTGAAGGAAATCTGTAATTATATTTCTATAAGTAAGTAAGGAAAGGAGGAGATTAATGATAATGAGGTAGATCCTCTCTGTAGATAAATCCCTAGGAAACCAAACTCAAATCCCTCGGAACATCATTTATAATCACTAATCTTTGATGGAATGATATTCGTAATCATGTATTTACATAGATGCACATATCTAGTACTGTTGACATTTAATGCATTGATTAAAAGAGGCTCTAAGTGAATATTATAGAATTTACCTTATACAGAAAATTTTATCCTTTTTTCCCTTCTGTGCGTGTAAAATTCCTAAGTCCTTAGGCTTTCAGAATTCTATGAGGTAAAGGTATATCGTATCCTTCTACACCTTCAATCTCCCAGAAATGAAAGTAAGAGTTCTCCCAGAAAATGAAAATCAAGAGTACCCACAAAGGATAAAGATCAGGGAGTGATGAAAATAGTGTGAAGAGTTACAATAGAAGCAGAGTACACTCTTCCTTTGCGTTTTGAATTGAATTATTACCTTAATTTTTTTTCAACAGGAAAACTTAGTCCAACTTTCTTTTCGCCTTTCAGAGGTTCATGTATATTGATGTATGGATTCTAAACTCGCAAAGTTCTGAACCCCGAAGCCCCGAAGCATCCACTTTTCACATTTCAGAAGTTGGTTACATAAGAGGTTTGGGGCACTTGAACTCATGAAGTTTCGAACCCCGAAACCCCAATATGCAGGTCCCACCTTCTCTTTTTTGCATTTTTTGGAAGTTTGTTTATGTTGGATGTTTGGCATTTGAAACCCTTGAGCTTCCACTTTTCGCATTTCAAAAGTTTGTTACATAAGAGGTTTGGGGCACTTGAACTCACGAAGTTTCGAACCTCGAAACCCTGAAATGCGGGTCCCACCTTCTCTTTTTTGCATTTTTTGGAAGTTTGCTTATGTTGGATGTTTGGCATTGAAACCTCAAAACCCCGAATCCCGAAATCCCAAAGTGTTGGTCCCACATCCTTTCACCTTTTGGAATTTGGGAGTTATTGTGTGTTGTTGTTTGGCATTTGAAACACCAAAACCCCGAATCTTGAAATCCTGAAGTGTTGGTCCCACATCCTTTCACATTTTCAGAACTTGGGAGTGGTTGTTTGTTGTTGTTTGGTTTTTGAAAACCCCGAAACCCCAAACCCCGCAATCCCAAATTATTAGTTCCTTTCTTTTTTGCAATTCGGGAATTGTTGTATGTTGAGTGTTTGGTTATGAAAACCGTGAAACCACGCACCCCGAAATCCCAAAATGAGGGTCTCACGTTTTCCTTTTTCTCATTTTGGAAAATTGTTTATGTCAATGTTTGGACACCGGAACTTGCAAAGTTCCAAACCCTGAAATTCCGAAGTGTGGGACTCACCTTTCCTTTTTCACATTTCAGAGGTTTATATATGTTTTTTGTTTGGGAAATTGCACTCGCGAAATCTCGAAGTCCGAATTCCCGAAGTAATGATTAGCTTTCGCAACTTCGGGAGTTGTTGTGTGTCGATGATTGACTTTTGTATTCACGAAATCCCGAACCCCAAAACCCTGAAGTGCTCGACATCTTTTCGTAATTTCGAGAAATGTTGTGTGTTGATGTTCGACTCTTGTACTCTCGAAACCCTGAAATGCTGGCCCACAGTTGTTTCGTATTTTGGATTTCGGCAAACAACAGGGTCCTTTGTTTTGGTCTGCACTTGTGACCACTAAAACCTGATTGACCTCTATTTCTTCACAAAGCTGTAGGAACACAGTACGAATTGTTGTTATAGGAGCAACTCAAATACTGTAATGAATGGACTGGTAGAAAACATTGGAGGATCTTCATCCGGGATAGGAGTATAGTAATAACAATTCATATTATAGGTCACTGTGTATGGGGCATGACCAGTACCTAAATTATTATATGGAAAAGATATAGGTATCGGGATAAGAGTATAATAATAACAATTCATATTACAAGTCACTGTGTATGGGGCATGACCAGTACCTAAATTATTATATGGAAAAGATATAGGTATATACTTAATTGTAGGTGGAATTAAGTACATACATTAATAGAGAGTTAAAGCGAATTTTCTACGGTAAAATGCTAATATTCGCCTTTATACGTGCACATAGTAGATAGTCAAGTCACCTGCTATTCGGGCAGTCATGAAGATCCAGACTTGCAATCACAAGCGTAAGTAAGTGTGCAGAACTAATTACTTTGTCAATTTCTTGTTCGAACTAAAACTAGACTGATGTAATAATATCATTTGAATCGAATTGAATCTTACCTCTCTTAAATCCTAAGCTTAAACGAAGTTGAATTATGTCATAGAAAAGAAAAAAGAAAAAAAAATTATGGTGATTTTTTAGGTTCATTACAGCTTCTCTGATTTCGGTTCCTGGTTTCTCTGATGTTCATTGAAGTATTGTTTTCTTCGGGGTTGTTAACAATGTTACAAATATTAATACTGAAACATGTGAAAAATTGGTGAGAAATATCTAAAATTATATAACTGTGAATTTGTATATCTAGGAAATACCTTTCCAATGGTATAAGGAATGCATGAAATAGGTATCAGAGTCACAAGTTATGGAAAAATATGAAAGGAAGTTTTGTGGGATCATGTCTCTATATCGACACTCAAAGAAAGATAAAAAAAATTTGTATCGGTGTTGGAAGAAATATTGTTCTCTGGTATTTTAGTGAAGATGCGGTGATTCCACCAGAACTAGGTATATTGGTGACGAGTGGGTGATCTCCTTCATTGGTGGAATTGATGGTTGAGGAAAGTATTAAAAATTGAGGAAACTCCAATAGTGTAAGGTTGTATGAACTTGCAAGAGACCGTTGCAAAGCTTAGACCATGTTTCCATATCATCGGTGTACTATTTTCAAAATAGGATCGTGTCGTTGGTGCGTTCGACATGGGACTAGGTTGAGTGGTCGCACATAAGTTTGATTTCGATTTAAAACTAAGTTTGAAAATAATTTGATGTTATAAAAGCTCTAGAAAGAAGGGTTATTAAAGTATTAAATATTAAAAGAGGGGGGTGGTTGTGAGCCCCCCTTTCTCCCCTTATCGTTCATGGTTAAGGGAAGAAATGTGTTCAGAGTATATAATCCAGGGCTGGGGGTGGTATGGCCACAACCCTGCCTTGAAATTTATTCATTACACACTGAGGAAGGAGGGGGGTTGTGGAACATGGCCACTGCCTCCCTTAACATTTATGCATTACACACTAAGGAAGGAGGGGGATTGTGGACCATACCCACCCCCTCCTTATAACCAAACCCAATTATATTAAATCTCAGAACTCACACCCACAAAATTTCTTATTCCCGTGTCTTTTTCAACACCTATTATTCTATCTAACGCGGTGTTGTGGCATGCCATAGTTCATCCAAATACGTTGTCTCAAGGAACACAATAATTTATTCTACTCCAATGTGTGGCGGCACACAATCATTTATTCAAGTCGCAATCATTTATCCAACTCTAGTGTGTTGTTCCAAGAAGCATGATCCATACACATTAAACCCCCACCATTTTATTTAAATAAATTTCAAATATAAATAATTCCAATTTAATTTAAATCAAATTTAAAATATTTATTTAAACTTTAAAATAATTTCCATAAAAGGCATTTAACCCAACGCAAGTTGTGCATTGGTGTGAGACGAATACTAATCATTGATGTTAACATTGCTAGAGGGGATTTTGACACTATCCAACATGATTTTGAAGGATTATAACTTGCTCATACAATTTCTAATTGGGATACCATTTTTTTGTGTCATGAAGAGCACAGGGAGATGTTTCAAGTGAGGTAAATTATCATGCCATTCAAACAGTCCGTAGGTCTTAAGGGTAATAAAGCTAGTTTCAATAAGAAGTTCTCGGCGATCCTTCTGACACTTCTGGGCCTCGAATTTTGATTTCGTCAGTTGCATTGGAATTTTAATCACATAGATAATACAGTTGGCCTGCTTCGGGAATGAAAAATTCACTTTGACAAGAACCCAAAAATTACGAGTGAAGACATTTTTAATGAAATTTTAGGTCCCATTCTGGTTATTGCTTCGCCCGAATTTCATTCTTTTACTTCTTGTGTTATCTATGTTATACAAGATATTAATTCATCCATTGGATTTGAGGTCATCTATTAGTGGCTTGGAAACATAATCCCGCAAAAACAACCGATTGATGTTTGGAGTGCTTAACACTCTTTAGGAGCTCGAAGGACCAATTATTCTGTGATATGCAATTTAGAGACAATTTTAGTCTTTTAGATGTTGCAATTGATCCACCTGAAAATAATCGACACTTACATGATCAATATTAGTCATAAGGTCAAAAACGGAACAAAATATGCTTGTTGGAACAGTATGTGAAATGAAACTTGTTTGTGACATAAACATACTTGCTAAAATGTTGCTAATACTCAAGAACTACTATATCATATGTTAAAATTAGTAGGAAATCAAAATAACTTCTTAATTGGTGCAACAAAAAAGGATCAGAGATGGAGGAAAAAAGAGAGGCCCCAAGGTGTGAGTGTATAATTGACATATAATGTGTCAAGGATGTGCAATATGTGTGAAAACCCTGGAAGACAAGTCAGCGCAACAATATAT
>ML827289.1:23600-45519 GCA_009831015.1 Picea engelmannii | reverse complement strand
CCAAAAAAGGAGAGTTCAGTCTTGTTTGAAGAGACACCTATTCACCTGACCATATTAGTATAAATAAAAGGCACCCTTACTCATTTGTACACAAACTTAGTCATCCAGAAGCAAGGAAAAAATGTTGAGGAGGAGTTGTAGTAGCTGCAGGTGTGCAATAATTCCCTGTTCATTATTTTGGTATTCTATCTTGTGCGTTACCTCTCGAGAAGGTGCGCTACCTTGGATTATCTATTGCTTCTAGTGAGGCTTCTCGAAATCATTATTTCTATGTAACAACCCAATTTATTTTTATTGATCATAGTTTGTTAAGTTAAATTAAATTCATTATTAAAATAAATACATTTGAATATTTTTACTATTTTATTATTTTATGGTAGGTGGGGGAATTAGGGCATAAGGTAGTTGGGGAATTGAATGAGGGAGGAGGATTCAAGAGATGGGGGTAAGGAAGAAGGGAGAGGACTGGGAAGAGGGTCTTTTCTTTTTGGCAAATTCTGGAAGAAAAATAGGGGGAGGAGGAAATTGGAAGGAGAAATTGTTTTGGGGGACTTTTACTTGGGCACTACTTTTGTTGGGGATTTTGGGCTCGGGGGCTAGAGAACCACAAGGATTCCTGGAGCTAGGTAGAAAAAGAGGTTGTTCCTAGCTGGTTGGAAGGTAAATATTCAATTTTGGGTAGTTTGGGAAAGAACACAAACAAAGGAGCAAGAGGCTAAATCTACCAGAACCTACAAGTCAATGTATGTATTTTATTAATTGATAATGTTGTTATTATCCTGTCTATTTACCAATTTATTTCTTGCATAAAGAAAATTATAAACTAAATTTTTGTAAATGAAACTTTTTACTTGCAGATATTTCAGTAATATAAACTTTACTTCATATATAAAAAAGTTATTTTCTTACATGAAAGAATCATTACAATAGGAGATAATTATATTTTGAGGCCCTAAAATAGAGGGCCTCACAAAGGGTATGAGAGCCTAGTTCCAAAATGGGGAGTAGAGCCTAACCACCCTTGGGACATAACTTAACCATTGTAACCAAGAATTTAAACAACCCGTAAAACTTTTAGGAAGGGCCATTAAACAATCATAAGCAACCCATATTTTGAACATAGTCGAGAACTTAGAATCACCCTAAAACCACCCCAAATAGTAAATCCAAATTTATATGAGGATAAAATAGAGAACATACTTATTCCACCCTTCCTAGCTATGGTATTAGCCACCTATTACTAGTTTATCCCACCTGCAAACTCATAAGAACCTCTACCTACACCTACAAGGGGAATAAACATCATGAATAAGGGTTAGATGCAAATATAAATATAATATATGTATATATAAATAATAATAAATTAAAATAAATTAAAAATAAAAACAAAAATAACACAATTTTTTTTTGATGGAGTTCGCGAGCTAACACAGAATACCAAGTGTTGAAGCAACAAGCTAAGCGCCAAGCCATGACCAAGGGAGACACCACGAGGAATCCTTTATGTCTTTTATGATCCCTTCAAATTCTAGTCCTATGGTTTTATGATCATAGTATCGGTATTGCGACCATGGAACACCAACATCATTGAAAATGTTCTTGTAATTACCCCAAGTTGGAGAAGAAATCAAGACTTTTACTCTAGAAAAATATCTTTGAATAAAGGAAGAAACAAGGCAAAGAGAACTAGTTCCTGAAGGGCACTGGATAGTTTCCACCCATCCTTGCTTTGTTGCATCATTGTTAGCTCCTAGCAACAACTCCACGGTAGACTTATTAAAAGAAGCCAAACCTTCAATAGGAAGATACTCCTTATTTTCTCCTTTCTCCAACATCATATTCTCTTCATTTTTCACCACATTGAGCACATAGGGTTGAAGATATCTTGTTTTGTAAGCTCCAACACCAATATTAATCTTAAAATCATTTGTATCTACTTTAAATTCTTCTGAAACACCCAAAATTGGATTTGGAGGTGCCATTGTCATTCCTTCAAAAGGAGAAACATCTGTTGCAAGAGCCATGTCAATTTTACTCATAGACTTCACTTTCAAGGAGGAATTGTCTTTCCTCTTGGATAAAGACCATAAAATAACGATGCCAACGATACCGAGTTGTAGGCCTTTGTTTCGAGTTGTATGCTTCATGGCGAGATGTATCCTTCATGCTGAGTTGTAGGCCTTCATGCCAAGTTGTAGGCTTTGTGTCGATTTATAGGCTTTGTTTCGACTTGTAGGCCTTCGTGATGAGTTGTAGGCTTTGTGTCAAGTTGTAGGCTTCATGCTGAGTTGTAGGCTTTATGTCAAGCTATAGGATACTCCAATGAGATGGTATGGTATGTCGAGTTTTTACTACACCAATGAGAGATTATGGTACGTTAGTGGTGTCATAGAGAACCTATATGGTTGTGATGGTGTTACTCGTAATATGATATGGGTTATCTTGAGATAGTTTGTGTAGCTCTGGTGATGCTACTAGTCTACAAGTCCGTGTAGGTCTTTCCCATGCCATGTGAGATGGATGAATAATGATTATACTCATGACATTTGTGTATCCATGGGTGAGAACATCATGTAGGTGTATCCCATGATGATGATGGTGACACACACTATGAGGTGTAGCTCTATGTTCTCTAGCTAGTTGTGGCCCCTAGATGAGATTGGCAGGTCCACATGGGTGTAGTCATGTGTGACATAATGATGCTACCAGTAGCATGCTCTGCATAACCATGATGAGAGGATCATGGAATATAAATCAAGGATATGGAGACCAAAAGAAAACATCATCGTTAAATACCTCCCTAGCTAAGAGGGAGTGTTGATTTTTTCATAGCTGCGAGAGGTATTAACCTCCATGGATAAACTTTTGACTAGAGTAGAATATTCTCGAAGCAAGAGAAAACTTAAACATATGTGTGAAAATCCTAGAAGACAAGTCAGCTCAGCAGAATAAGTAAATAAATATATATATCCAGAAAAGGATGCCCTGTTTGAAGAGACACTTGTTCAACTCGATAGTTTAATATAAATAGAAGGCACCCGAGCTCATTTGTACACACAATCAATCATCCAAAAGAAAGGCACAAGTGTTGAGGAGGAGTTGTAGTAGCAACAAGTGTGCAATAATTCCCTATTCTGTATTTTGGTTCTCTATCTTGTGCACTACCTCTTGAGAAGGTGTTCTACCCTGGTTTATTTGTTCGTTCAAGTGAGGCTTCGTGGAACCATTCTTTCTAGAAAAGGTTAAGGTGTTCAAGGGTATATTTGTGCCTATGATTGGGTGACAATGATGTAGCATTGTCTATGGTAAAACAGACACAATATTCTAACACTATGTGTCAAATAATATAGGAGATCCTATGATGATATGTATCAACATCAATAATATCATCTAACAACAGTGTATTGGCAGTCGAAGGAATATGGAACGTCAGTGTACCGAAATCAAAACTTTGATGGGATTCTGATGTGTCAGTGGTCATGGAAATTTTGGTGCTAGTTGTATCGACATTCATGGGGATATGTTCGTCGATATATCAATGATTGATGATTTATCGGGAATTGATACACAAGATCTTTGTGAAAAAAAATTAAGAAAATTAAGTGTTGGCTTAGTGTATGTATCGACGCAGGAAGGATGATTTTCATGCATACATGGTGTATCGACGAGGGAAATAACATACTCTTCTATATAGCCTATATCCACAATGGAAAGAAGATGATTTTTGATACAACATTATCAGCGAGGGAAATTATATGCTCGTTGATGCAGCCTATATCTACGAGCGAGAGTGATATTGAAAAACACCGAAAATGGTTGATTCTGGAGAGTAAAAATATATTCCTGGGCTTTAATATTTACATGAGATATATTAAGAGGTTTTATAGTAGAAAAATCTTAGTAAGCGGGTCTAATTTATTTTCTTAGAGTAATGGTGAGTAGAATAAATTAGAGATGGTGTTGTGCGGGCACAACATTGTAGTAACAAGAGACAAGTTAGTCTTCACATGATGGGATCTTAGAACATACTCAATCCCATCCTTTGTAATATGATACTTGTTCTCCTTCATGTAGAATATATATTTCCTATCATACAAATAAGGACTTCCTAAAACAAGTCCACAAATATCAAGCGGTATGACATATAATTTTACATCATCTATTAACTTAGAGGTGATTGCAAATCTAATCTTAATTTTTTAAATACTTTCTTCAAATCATCCTCGCATAACCATCCTAAAGGATATGGTTTTGGATAATTTTTAGTTTCATGTCCCAATGTCTTCACAATTTCTTCATAAATGAGATTATCTTGTTAACTACTATGAAAGAGTGTATCAATATTAGTATGTCTTGTTGACTACTATCAAAGAGTGTATCAATATTAGTATGTCTTGAGTTAACTATAATATGGAATAACTCACTTATTTTCCTTAAGAATATGTACCTTGTATTCCCATGGTCGTGATCTTGGTTTCATAATCTAAATCCAATCCAATATCATGTTGGATTGTAGCAATGGAATTCTTACTACCCTTCTTATTTTCAAACCTCTTTGGTCTTAGTTCTATATCAAGTTTGCAACACTTGGCCTCAACATGTCCTTCCCTTTTTTAATGTGAACATAAAGGATCCTCGATGTTTTTCTTCATTGTAGTTGTTCATTTCATTTTACCCTTTCCTTTGTGCTTTCCTTCAATAAGCTGAACTGATTTCTTCCATAAATTGTCCTTGGCATTCTTTCCCCTTGACTCGAAATGAGTGGCTCGAACATAAACATCATCAAGATTAGTTGGATTAAACATAAAAATAGTATGTATAAAATAACTATGGACCCCACCAATATACTTCAAAATATTTTCTTCCATATAAAGAGGAATTCCCAATGTCAATTCCATATTTCTAAAATCTTGAGTATAGTCTTGCACATTATGTCCTCTATTTTTCCTTAGATAATATGAATCCATTAGTGTTTGTCACATATACCCTAAAGGGTAAATTGCTTCTTTAATGAAGCTATGAATTTATACCAGGAAAATGTCATTTTACCTTTACTAAGAAGGTCTTGTTGATTCTTACTCGCTCACCACATCATTGTTGTGCCCTCCAATCATAGGATTATAAATATTTAAATTAAAAAAGTAACATCTGAGTCTCCTTAATGGTATGAAATAATGTCTTATTTTTTAATAGTGATAAAAAATTAAAAATAATAAATTATATTAACTACAAAATCAAATATTACGCTACGAGATAACATATTAACTCACAAAGTTCCAAATTATTTTTTTCATTGATTGAACACCAACTTAGATCATCAACATCAAAGATGGTTATTGCGATTTGGCATGTCATTGTTATGATTACTATATATGTCAATATAAAAACCATAAAATAGTTTGGGCTGCACAACATCATGTTAAGAACACCTGCCTAGTCCTAATGGTCACTTGAAGGTGAAATCCAAAGTGTTTATCTTCTTCTACCTGTCTTTGATCTAATCCAAGTTTCCAAACCTACAAAAAATGAGACAAGTACCTTCTTTAAAGAAATAGATAAGAAGAAAAAATAAATTAAAAGAACTAATATTAACTCCAAACCTTTAATGAAAAAGAAATAGATGAGAATGAAAAAGAAATTGAAAGAACCCTTAATCTCCAACCTAGTCACCCCAATCACCTCTAACTCTTAACTATTGTTACTCTTGAAACCACTAACACCTATAAAACTAAATTCCTAGAAACCTTATAACTACAAACCGTTATCACCTATAAACTTAACCCATGAAATCCCTATAACACACACCTAACACTTAATCCACCTAACCCATAAACCATAACACCCTAACACTGACACACGTTATGATATATACCGCTAACCACTAACCTTTATAAAACTTTCACCAAACCCATATCATACATAAGTAGCATATAACATTACTCCATAACCCCTATAACCTTAATCCTTATAACTACAAACCCTAACACTTATAACCGCTATCCCTTATAACACTTAATCCTTATAATAATTAATAATCCTAATCATATAACCCTTATCTCTTAATCATTATTACCCCTATAACTCCTAATCCATATAGCCCTTAACACCAATAACCCCTAATAATATACCCCAAAACTCTTGACATCTATAACCCTTATCTCTTAACCCTAATAATGTTTAATTCTAAAAAAAATTAACTCTTACAATCCCTATGACTCATATAACTACCAACCCTTTTAACCCATATTACTATTAATCTTGCAAATTGAAACAACCCTAGTGCTATGATCCTCCAAAGGTCAAATCGTAATGTACTGAGCATAAGGGAAACCATGGAATGTTTTCATCAACAACCACCCAATCATGGACAGAGCTTGGTAGCTCCTCCCAAGGTTCCTTCTATGTAAAACTTGGAAAGAAAGGAATCAACACATTATTAAAATGCAGCACTTGGAAGCCTAGGAAGTCTAGACCGTAACTAAGAAGTCTATATGTGAAACCCTTATTCTTCAAACTTGGACAAAGAAGGACTAGAATGGGGACCTCTGCGACTACAACATATTCACATCCCTCGCCCTGAATCCTTGCAATGACATCCTATCACATAGGAAGGTTTAAAAACATCATCCATCCCCCCTGAATGTTGGTCACCTACACCCGAGGGATTTCTTAATCTTAACTTTGACCGTGCTTCAAAAAGAAACCATGGACCAACTGGATTTGGTGGAGCCTTTAGGGATGAGCAAGGAAAAATTGTATGGATCTATACAGGTAATATAGGCTTGGACAAAAATAACGCAACAAAACTCTATGCTCTAGAATACTGTCTCCAGATAACAAAAAATGAAAGATTTCCTAAGATTGTAGTGGAAAGGGACTCTCAAATAGTCATTCATATGCTTAGAAAAATGCAACAACGCACTCCAGCAAGCAAACTTGTGAAATGCTAGCACCTTGAATTTTCTCAAAAAATATAAAATCTCTTCTCCCAATGATGCAGGAGCATCGACTACTCATCAAGCGAGCTAGCATGGAGTGGAAGATAGCTCGACAACGCCAACACAAATTTTGGAACACCTTGATAATTGTTGCGCCAAACATTAATGTATGGATTTAATGAAGCGCACTTTGTATATTGTATTGGACCTTGAGCGGATATCTCTCGTCCTTAGGAAGATAGACGACATTTAATTTAGTTAATGCTAGTAGAAAGAAATTTAATTGTATATTTGATACCGTAGAGTCCAAGAGGGAAACGGGATATAGACACCCTCCTTTGTACATTGTATTATTATTGAAGTAGGAAGAGAAAGAGCAAGAAGAGAATTGTGAAAAGAACACCCATGTAAATATATTGAATTAATAGAAGGAAGCTTTGATTCAAGTTCATGGTTTGTGTTGTTTCTCTGTGTATTGATGTTTTTCTCATGAATGTTCATTTCCTGTCATGAATTTTCTTTTATATGCTATGTATGTGATTTCATGGTTAAAATAGAAGTATGAGAGGGTGAGTGAATGAGTTTCAATTGTTTCTCTGACTGAACTAGAAAATTCCTGCAAGGAGTGCAGTTGAATTTGTCCGCAAGGAGTGCGTGACTACAGGGTTCAATTAGAGAAAGATTTTGTCCTCATTCATCTCAGAAGTGCAGTTAGGCACAGTTCCGTGCAAGGAGTGCTCAAGCCAAGGGAAAGTCTCAGGGTTGTGAATCTAAGGAAAGCTTCGAAAGACTGATGTTGCAGGTTAGTGCGCAGAGTCGAAAATATTCAACACTTAGCAGTCGTTGAAGGTTTGTCGCAAGGAGTGCGCGCAAGAAGTTCTCATAAGGACTTGTGAAGTCGAGAACAAGCTCAGGAGGAATAGGCCTACAAGTTCACTGAAGAATAAGTGCAGGCGTTGCTGTGGAAAGCCTGAGAGAAGCACCACAGGTTGGTGAGTGGGTGAACAAGTCCTCATAGAGGAAGCGTTTGATTCATCTCACAGGAAATATCAAAGGAAGGGCAGACGGTTGAAATCTCCTGGAGAGATTCCACGAAAATCTGAGGACCATTAGATATTGTAAAGGTGCAAGGAATTTATGGCGCGAACATTCAGAGGTTCGAAGATCAGGAGGAAGGGTAGGATTCGTTGATCGGGATCACGAAGAGCGTTGGTTCTACTCGTGGATCGGCATATCGGGAGTTCGTAAGGTAATACTCCAAATTTACGCAAAGGAACTCGCGATATAGCAAGAGGCGATATCCCGACAACTACAAAAGAAGTGTGGTCCATAGGAGATAGTGGAAGACAAGTGGCATAAACCATCGGAGGTTCGGCGTCTCAGGCCTAGGGAGTCGAGGTAAGAGTCATTTGATCTCGCGAGGGGCGAAGTCACGAGGAAGCGGGGTCGCGAGTCTCTGCCTTTCAACGTCTCGGCATCGGGAGTCGAGGAAGGAGTCGTTTGGTCACGCGAGTGGTGAAGTCACGAGGAGCAAGACCGCGGGTTCAGTGTTTCGGCATCACATGTATCGGGGATTGGAAACTTGAACGGTTGGTGTCGCGAGTTGCGAAGACGCGATAGAGCAAGTCCCAATAGGGGAGGGAGAAAGTCAGTGTTGGCTGATACATCGGGTCTCGGGGAATTGGGGACCCAAAGATAGACAGTGAATTCGCGAAGCCGCGAAGTTCCGATCCTCCGATAAATCAAGGAAGGAGGGTCGCACGGAAAGAACTCTGGGTACAGATTTCCCGATAGGGAAATAGAAGAGTCTTGGAGCTCTTCGGGCCAAGAAAAAGAGGGTCCTGAGGAAGCAGTCGTGCTCCGAGGAGTATGGGTTTCTATCAAGTGGTATCAGAGCAGGAATATCTTTTGCTTTCTGTAGAAAGAGAAGAAAATACACCATGCCGCCGAGGAGAGAAAGACAGTCACCTGATCTGGAGGATAGGGAGGTACGAAGAAGAGGTAGGCCGACAGGAAATCCAGAAATGGAGAGGCAGATGAGAGATCTCCAAGTAAGACTCGAGGAGATGGAGACAGCTCAGAGACGTAGAGTTGGTGCAGGGGATCTTAGTGATTCCGAAGTTGAAGAAGAAGCTAGACATGAAGAAAAGGTCACAACAGAGGATTCATCAACTGAACGGTTGATTAAAGCGATCGCCAAAATGGGTATGAAGGAGAAGATGGATATTCCAGTCTACGAGGGAAATCTGGATGTAGAAGAGATACTGGATTGGATCCGAGCTCTTGACACCTACTTCGATTATGAGGATATCAAAGAGGATAAGAAGGTCAGACATGTTGTCACATGCTTGAAAGGACATGCAGGATTATGGTGGGATGAGATACAAGCCGACAGACACTGCAAGGGCAAGCAGAAGATCAAAAGCTGGGATCGAATGATCACAAAGATGAAAGCGAAGTTCATCCCAAGAGATTATCAAATTACTCTGTTCAGGCGAATGCAGAACCTGAGACAGAAACTGATGACAGTGAAAGAATACACTGAAGAATTCTATCGACTGAACATCAAAGCAGGTCATCGGGAGAGCGATGATGAGAAGGTCGCTAGATATCTGAATGGTCTAAGATACGACATTCAGGATGAACTGAGCATGGTTACCATTAGAACAGTTGAGGATGCTTATCAGATGGCTCTGAAAGCAGAAGAGAAGCTGAGCCGTAAGCAAGGTCAGCGAGTGCGAGGCAAGAGTTATCCCAGAGGCAAGGTAGTTGTCCAGGATAAATACCAGAAACCCAAGGAGGAGTGGAAGAAACCCCAGGGTAAAATTGAGAGAGGTGGAACCTCACAGCGAGGAAAACAATATGTCAAACAAAGAGGATAGCATATAGAGAAAAAGGGAGATTATGATGATGCAAACACTTTTCCTCATACCAGAGGTAGAGGAAGAGGTCGAGGTGGAGTTATCACATGTTTTACATGTGGAAAGAATGGGCATAAGTCATTTGAGTGTCCCGAGAAGAAGAAGGATAGTGGAGAAGCTCACATCACCGAAGTGCAGAGGCTTGATGTTGAGAATGAAGACACAGACAATGGAAGGTTGCTGATGATGCGTAAAGTTCTCTTAACACCTGGGAAGGAGGTGGAGGACTCAACTAAGATGACCAGACTTTTCAGAACCACATGCAAGACCAAGGACAGAAAATGCAAGGTTATTGTGGACAGCGGGAGCACCGACAATCTCGTTTCAACCGAGATGGTGGAGAAATTAGAGCTGGAGACAACTGATCACCCGAGTCCATATAAGGTTTCATGGATACAAAAAGGACATCGAGTGAGTGTCACTAAACAGTGTTTAGTTGAATTCAAGATAGGGGGATATAATGATAAGGTCTTATGTGATGTTATTCCCATGGATGTATGTCATTTATTGCTGGGTAGACCATGGCAATATGACAGAAATGTGGTTCATTATGGGAGAATGAACTCCTATACCCTGGAGAAGGATGGGAGGACACACAGGTTGCTTCCGATAAAATATAAGGAGGTGAAATCGGAGGTAAGCAACACAATACTTCTCATGAGTGGGAAGGAGCTTCTTACGGAGATGGAGAAGAAAGAAGATCCACAATTCTTTGTTGTCAGAAAGCTGAGGATTGTTCTGACTAACACAAGAGTGGATGACTTGCCAGATGAGATTCAGGGACTGCTGGAAGAGTTCGATGACATCATCGTGGATGAATTACCTCGTTCGTTGCCACCAATGAGGAGTGTAAGCCATCACATAGACCTCGTACCAGGAGCTAGTTTGCCGAATAAAGCCGCGTAAAGGTTGATGCCGCAAGAAAATGAAGAGGTAAAGAAGCAGGTCCAGGAGTTGATGGACAAAGGTTTGGTCAGGGAAAGTTTGATTCTGTGTGTTGTTCCGACAATACTCAACCCAAAGAAGGATGGAGGCTGGAGGATGTGTATAGACTCAAGAGCGATCAACGAAATAACCATCAGGTACAGGTTTCCACTGCCGAGAATGGATGATCTGATGGATTGACTGAGTGGGGCAAATTATTTTTCGAAGATTGATCTGAAGAGCGGGTATCACCAGATTCGCACGAGGGAAGGCGATGAGTGGAAGACAACCTTCAAAACCAACGAAGGGTTGTACGAATGGTTAGTCATGTCGTTTGGTTTAACGAATGCACCGAGTACTTTTATGAGGTTGATGATTGAAGTCCTGAGGGAATTCATCGAGAATTTTATTGTCGTATATCTAGATGATATACTGATTTTTAGTAAGACAAAGGATGAACATTTGAAGCATTTGGCTATTGTGATGAGGAAGCTACAGTAGGAGAAGTTGTTGATTAATATGAAGAAGTCCTCATTTATGAAGACAGAGCTCATTTATTTGGGTTTTGTTATTTCGATGAATGAATTGAAGATGGATCCAAAGAAGGTGGAAGTGATCAAGAATTGGCCATCACCGAGAAATGTTTTCGAGGTGAGAAGTTTTCATGGACTGGCTAGTTTCTACCGGAAATTCATCAGGAATTTCAGTGGAATTAGCGCAACGATGATGGTTATAGTAAAGAAGTGGCACAAGTCTTTTTCATTGGACAACAGAGGCTGAGAAAAGCTTCAATTTGTTGAAGCGGAAGATCACGGAACGACCAGTGTTGGTGTTACCGTATTTCCAGAAGACATTTCAGGTGAAATGTGACGCAAGCGGATATGCCATAGGAGCGGTCTTAAGTCAGGAAGACAGACCAATTGCATATTTCAGTGAGAAAATGGATGAGGCAAAGATGAAATACTCCACGTATGATAAAGAATTTTATGCTATCATACAGGCGTTGAAGAAGTGGAGGCATTACTTGATCCGAAAAGAATTTGTGTTGTACAGTGATAAGCATGCATTACAGTTTGTGACTCAACAAGAGAAGTTGAATAAGAAACATGCAAAATGGGTAGAGTATATGCAGAACTTCACATTTGTGATTAATAATATTTCGGGTACTGCTAACAAAGTGGCTGATGCTTTGAGCAAGAAATGTTTGCTGTTGCAAGAATTCTGAGTCAAAACATTGGGTTTTGAAAATCTCAGGGACATGTACGCAGGAGATGCAAATTTTGCAGAGGCGTATGAAGTAGTTGAGAATCCAGTTCTTAGAGATCGGAGTCCTTGGATAGATTATATGATCCAGGAAGGATTGTTGTTCAGAGGCAATCAACTGTGCATTTCGAATTACTCCATGAGGGAAAACGTGTTGAAAGAAAAACACAGTGGTGGATTGGCAGGACACTTTGGCCATGACAAGACATTCGCGAAGCTGAATGAGTCATATTTTTGGCCAGGCAT
This sequence comes from Picea engelmannii, assembly GCA_009831015.1. Classification (NCBI taxonomy): domain Eukaryota; kingdom Viridiplantae; phylum Streptophyta; class Pinopsida; order Pinales; family Pinaceae; genus Picea; species Picea engelmannii. The sequence goes on along the minus strand of ML827289.1, from coordinate 33,227 downwards.
GCGAGCAGAGGTCAAGCGATTTGTTGACAGATGTAGTATTTGCCAACATTCAAAAGGGAGAAAGTAGAATACGGGTTTCTATCAGCCATTGCCCATACCAGAGAGGCCATGGGAGGCGATAAGCATGGATTTTGTATTGGGTTTACCAAGGACACAAAGAGGTGTTGATTCCATCTTTGTGGTGGTAGAAAGGTTTTATAAGATGGCACATTTCATTCCATGCCAGAAGACCAGCGATGCGACGCACATCGCAAAATTATTTTTCAAGGAGGTCATTCGACTACATGGATTGCCGAAAAGTATAATTTCAGACAGGGACACGAAATTCATAGGGCATTTCTGGAGGACACTCTGGAAGAAGCTAGGAACTAACTTGGCGTTTAGTTCTGCGTATCATCCTCAGATGGATGGACAAATAGAGGTGGTCAACAAAAGTTTGGGAGACTTGCTGAGAAGCTTGGTGACAAAGCACCATAGCAACTGGGATAACGTATTGCCACAGGCAGAATTCACATACAACGACTTCGTAAACAGGAGCACAGGGAAAAGTCCATTTCAGGTTGTATATGGGATGCAGCCGAGAGGAGTTTCTAAACTGAGGAATTCAGAACAGACTGCGACTAGCAGCACTAGGGCAGAAGAGTTTGCTGAAGCAATGAAGGAACTTCACGACCAAGTGAAGCGGCGACTGATAAATTCGAATCAGGAATATAAGCACAGAGCAGATCAACATTGGAGACAACTTCAGTTCGAAGTTGGCGATCTTGTTCTGGCACATTTGAGAAAGGAAAGGTTCCCGAGAGGAACATACAATAAGTTGAAAATGAAGAAGATCGGGCCATGTAAGGTCTTGAGAAAGTTTGGAGAGAATGTTTATGAGATTGAGTTGCTGGATGGCATCGGAATATCTCTGGTATTTAATATCGCAGACTTATACCCATACCGGGCTGGAGAAGCAGAGACTGGAACTGAGGAACCAGTGATCCAGTGGGAAAAACAATTACCAGTTGCAGAAAAGCCACAGATGGAATGCATACTGGACAAGCGAGTGGGTAAGAAGACCAGAAGAAAAGAATACTTTGAGTATCTGGTTAAGTGGAAGAATCACCCAGTGGAGGATTCCAACTGGGAGACTGAAGTAGTGATACAGAAGCATGGACAGACTGTGCAGGAGCTCATGGACAGGAGCCCATGAATTTTTTCAAGCAAGGGAGTATGATGTAGGAGCATCGACTACTCATCAAGCGAGCCATCATGGAGTGGAAGACAGCTGGACAGCGCCATCACAAATTTTGGAACACCTTGATGATTGTTGCGCCAAACATTAATGTGTGGATTTAATGAAGCGGATTTTGTATATTGTATTGGACCTTGAGCGGATAGCTCTCGTCCTTAGGAAGATAGACGACATTTAATTTAGTTAATGCTAGTAGATAGAAATTTAATTGTAGATTTGATAGCATAGAGTCCAAGAGGGAAATGGGATATAGACACCCTCCTTTGTACATTGTATTATTATTGAAGCAGGAAGAGCAAGAGCAAGTAGACAATTGTGAAAAGAACACCCATGTACAAATATTGAATTAATAGAAGGAAGCTTTGATTCAAGTTCATGGTTTGTGTTGTTTCTCTGTGTATTGATGTTTTGTTCATGAATGTTCGTTTCCTGTCATGCATTCGCTTTTATATGCTGTGTATGTGATTTCATGGTTAAAATAGAAGTCTGAGAGGGTGAGTGAATGAGTTTCAATTGTTTCTCTCACTGAACCAGAAAATTCCTACAAGGAGTGCAGTTGAATTTGTCCGCAAGGAGTGCGTGACTGCAGGGTTCAATTAAAGAAAGCTTTTGTCTTCATTCATCTCAGAAGTGCAGTTAGACATAGTGCCTTGCAAGGAGTGCGCAGGCCAAGGGAAAGTCTCAGGGTTGTGAATCTAAGGAAATCTTCGAAAGACTGCTGCTGCAGGTCAGTACGCTGAGTCTAAAAACTTCAACACTTAGCAGTCGTTGAAGGTTTGTCGCAAGGAGTGCGTGCAAGAAGTTCTCATAAGGACTTGTGAAGTCGAGAACAAGCTCAGGAGGAATAGGCCTACAAGTTCACTAAAGAATAAGTGCAGGCGTTGCTGTGGAAAGCTTGAGAGAAGCACCACAGGTTGGCGAGTGGGTGAACAAGTCCTCATGGAGGAAGCGTTTGATTCATCTCGTAGGAAATATCAAAGGAAGGACAGAGAGTTGAAATCTCCTAGAGAGATTCCACGAAAATCCGAGGACCGTTAGATCTTGCAAAGTTGCAAGGAGTTTATGGCGCGAACGTTCGGAGGTTCGAAGCTCAGGAGGAAGGGTAGGAGCCATAGATCAAGATCACGAAGGGCGTTGGTTCTACTCGTGGATCGGCATATCGGGAGTTTGTAAGGTAAGACTCCAAATTTACGCAAAGGAACTCGCGATATAGCCAGAGGCGATATCCTGACAACTGCAGATAAAGTGTGGGCCACAGGAGATAGTGGAAGACAGGTGGCATAAACCATCAGAGGTTTGGCGTCTTGGGCCTAAGGAGTCCACGTAAGGGTCATTTGATCTCGCGAGGGGCAAAGTCACTAGGAAGCGGGGTCGCGAGTCTCGGCCTTTCGGCGTCTTGGCATCGAGAGTCGAGGAAGGAGTCGTTTGGTCACGCGAGTGGCGAAGTCGCGAGGAGCGAGACCGTGGGTTCAGTGTTTCGGCATCTCGTGTATCGGGGATTGGAAACTTGAACGGTTGGTGTCGCGAGTTGCGAAGATGCGATAGAGCAAGTCCCGATAGCGGAGGGAGAAATTCAGCGTTGGCTGATACATCGGGTCTCGGGAAATTGGGGACCCAAAGATAGACAGTGAATTTGCGAAGCCGCGAAGTTCCAATCCTCCTATAAATCAAGGAAGAAGGGTCGCGTGGAAAGAACTGTGGATGCAGATTTCCCGATAGGGAAATAGAAAAGTCTTGGAGCTCTTCGGGCCAAGAAAAAGAGGGTCCTGAGGAAGCAGTCGTGCTCCGAGGAGTACGGGTTGCTATCACCCAAGAATCTCAGCCATCATACATATTGACGTTCATAAGTCGGATATTAAAATAGTGGAGAAAATGGAAAACACATGCATCACATGTTGCCAAGAAATTTTAGATAGGCGTTGCGACCCCACCCAGTCAGATCTGTTATGGGAGAAATGTTCCAACCTAGCTGATGAAGAAAGCCCCACCCAGTCAGATTTTAGATAGGCGTTGCGACCTCAATTTCATAGCATGATTGAAAAGAAATCCAAATATATTCTCTGTAGACTCTTGGTACTGAACTATTACGCGTCTCTTAGTAAGCTCTGGGATTCCCTCTTCTCTTCTCTAGAACCTGTTTCTTTCTCAACCACCACGCCGCCCTCCCGTAGTTGCAACAAGGGATATATTCATGGCTGAAGAAGCCTCCCCGACCCCTCCACATTCAACAATATTAGTTCATAACCCCTGAGCCCGAGAGTGCATCAATCTACTCAAAATTCTTCCAACGAATTCAAAGAAAAATCTCACCTCGAATCCAGGAGGATGTCACTAATGTGGAGGTTGTCATTCATCAGGAGCACACCACCACCCATGACTGGGAATTTGATTTCGAAATTAGCAATTGGGTTCCGGACCTAAGCAGCTCCAGAGAAATGGAAGCAAAGTACTTGAGAATTGTAGATATTTATTGGCATATTAAAACATTCATTAGAAATATTATATTGTATAGCGAGGATGAACGTGAGGAAATTCAGATGCAACTAGCTGAGGTGCATCACCAAATTGACCTTGGATTGATCGTCCATCCCAACAATATGAATCCCAGCATGATTATGACTCCAAGCCTCAGCAATAGGAACATTAGGAAAGGGTAGTGGCCCCTCTCCAAAATAACTGCTTTTATGCTCAGAATTTTGAATTCCTTAGGTAGTTTTTACAATAGTCTTCTGGATGACTATATAATGATGGTTAGACTTCCAAAATACTTTTATAACTCCACAAGCCTTTTTTAATCCAAAACCTAACTCAAACAATATGGAAAAAAAAAGCCTATTGCACTATTGTTGATCTACCCCATGCCAACATTCATTAATTTTGTATATACTTTCATACTATGAAAAAATAAAAATAAAAATATTTTCTAACAATAATTTTTTTTTTATAAATTTATGTTACTGTATATTAAATTTTGTACATTAATATATTTTAATATTTATGAACACCTTTCATTTTACATAATTATATTTTCAAATAAAAAACTTAATTAAATTTGTCTCTCCTTTATAGTTGAAATATATACTAAGTTAAGCCCATAAAAATTAAACTAACGCAGCCACATAACCCGTGGCTGATATGATATTTCAATTATATTTTTATAGTTGAAATATATACTAAGTTAAGCCCATAAAAATTAATAAAAATTAAACTAACGCAGCCACATAACCGCCACATAACCCGTGGCTGATGAAAGCTGATAGGATATTTCAATTATATTTTTATAGTTGAAATATATACTAAGTTAAGCCCATAAAAATTAAACTAACGCAGCCACATAACCTGTGGCTGATTGAAGCTGATAGGATATTTCAATTGTATTTTTATATAATCCATGTGGCTGATGAAAGTTGATAGGTTATTTCAATTATATTTTTATGAAAGTGGATAGGGTTTGATTCCAAGTATGATGTTTCCAACTATTTTATGTACAACATGCAATATCATTGTACACTTTTTATCATTCTTATTACATTTGCCAGCGATGCATCCATTTAATTTTTTATTTATTTACAAAAGAGTCCTAAAGGAATGAAACTTAAGTGGAGTTACAAAAGAGTCCTAAAGAAATGAAACTAAGTGGAGGTATAGTAATCTATCCATTTTAAATTGTTAAATGTTTGATTTATGCAAAGAAATGTGCAGCTAACAATTAACTATAAATAAGTTTTTCAACAAAAAAAAATCATAATTGGTTCAAGTATCTGTTATAATATGTTATAATACCAAGTGTCAAGGAATTAAAGTGAGAAAGTTACAAGTCATTTCCAAATCTGCAGTAGAAAAAGGTGAATAATAAAAATATAATTTAAGATTTCATCTAACTAAATGATGTAAGCACAATCTTTTACAATCATATTAATTATATTAATTAGAAGACTAATTAGAAGACGAAAAGTATCAACCTTCTACCTATTTGTATGAGAAAGAATGGAATATACTGTTGAGATGATGAAAGATCTATAATTATGAAATACAATAGGTACATAAGAAAATAGACATAAATTATGAAGGGTCTCATACACCAATTTGGTGTGGCTTGGCCTTGCCCTTAAAAATAAATTATTATATTATTATAATAAAAAAATACATACAAAAATCCCATTCCACTTGTGTAAAGGAGTCTATTAAGTCTTTTTACTAAATATATGTATATCAATTATAATGCTAAAGGAAATTGAAATTACAATGGACTTGACTACTAACTATGGAATGACTACAAATTATAATATTATAAATATATTTTTTGTGTTATTTTCATACAACCCTAAATACGTATGGATTAGTGCTAATTTTAAAACCAATTCCCATCAATTTCAATTGTGGTTGAATTGATTTATTCATGGAACAAAATAAATCAATGATCTCCACCTACAATCTCTAAATTGCTAAGATCCAAAATAGCTAAACCTAAATAGCTTAGAACATAAATCCCAAATATCTCAAAACCAAAACAAATGGTAAACCTAAATAGCTAAGATCCAAAATCACTAAACCTAAACCTAGGTCCCAAATCAATGAGAACCAAAAAAAATGCTAATCTTAAATAAGAGAGATACGAATCAATTGTTAAACCTATAAATCTAAATAGATAAATCCTAAATGGAAAAAATATGAAATCCAAAACAAATGCTAAATGGAAACCTAACAACTTTTATGATGACTTGACATGGGGTTAGACAATGAAAATCAAATAGTCATTCCTAGTATAAAATGTTTTATGCTTGGAGATAGGATGTAAGATGCAGATAGGGACTCAAACAATTCTAATATCTTATATTTATTAATGTTAATAAAATACAATCAAATAACACATTCGTATATTGAAAGTCTATATTTGATACAATTGACCATGTACCTACCTGATAGAGAAATTATATCCCAACACCATGTTATACATTTCCCTTTGTGGTACACATCCTAGAGGTTAGATGTTGCACAAACATAAATACACCCAAATTGCATATATCTCTCTCCTCATCTTTTCTTAGTGTGGGGATAATATTAAACCCATAAACGTCTCTCAAATTTATAAAAACCATGCATGCCTAATTAATTGAAACTAAAATCTCGTCACATAAACCATGCATGCCTTAGTTAAGTGAAAGGCCTCCACTTTTCACAGTTGACATAGTTCACTATCAAGTTAATCACAATCAAATGGAATAGTGGCTAATTACTTAGACATGGAAATTAGTAGTCCAACAAAGTAATTTTTTAATGTGATTAAGCAAAGGTGAAAAAGTAAACATGAAATCCTATGCCTTTATAAAAGGCAGGAAGTTAATGGTTAAAATCATAACCCTTAATTTGTTGTGACCATAACCCTTAATTTGTTGTGACTACCAAAAATGTTCCATCCATATTTAATCGTGTCCTTAGAAAGTTCATTAATAACTGAATACTTATCAAATGTACCCATTTTCAATAGGTATACTGTAGATGTAATTAAGTTGAGAGATATACTAAGTGAAACCCATAAAATATAAATTAAATTGAAAAATTTAGCGACTTGAATTTTTATTAAAATAAATATATAATAATATAATTTAAATTGTAATTTTTTTTACTTCATCAATTTTAAATTAAAATAAATTTAATTATTTATTATAATAATTTCAAAACTATATATAAATCCATGTTAATGCATTAAAAAAATTAATGAATACCTTTTACTTTATATATAATTTTAAGTGGCCAAATAAGCCCAAAACAAAGCAGGGCTCTGGCTTAAAGTTTATTCGATGGATGTGACATTCATTGGATAGCCCAAAACAAAGCATGGCTCTCGCTTAAAGTTAATTCATTGGATTTGACATTCATTGGATTGAGTTTTTGGGTAGGTTAAAGTTAGGGTTTTTAATACAGGTTTCTCTTTTCAAGGAAAAACTACTTTACTGATTGATGATAATTTGTTTTTCAATTTACATTAATTTTTATTTACTTGTATAAAATTTCAATGGCTATAATGACAATTGATTTCGTTTTCAAATTATTCACGAGATTTCCAAATTATTCTTGATTTTCATCCACCTCGCCACTCTATATAAATTATGAGAGTTGTAATTCATCTTAGTAAAATTTGTAAATCTATGCTTCTATTTCTATCATTGCCATACCAACAAAAAATTTGATATAAAAGTATTAATCTTTATAAAAAGAACTTTTTGATATAAAAGTACTAATATTTATCCCAAGAAATGTTTTAGTTATGATCGAGTAACACAATTTCAAAGTTTATAATTTTGATATAAAAGTACTAATATTTGTCCAAAAAAATGTCTTAGTTATGATGGAGCAACACAATTTCAACTTTTATAGTAGCAAAATGCTGAGCTTTCATTCTTCTCTCTTTCTTATTATACTTGCTAAAGCAGCTATAGAGTGTTCAATTGACATTGACCGATTAGACATTGACCAATTAGTTGATTTATTTTAATATTTCTATTTTAACCAAAGTTTTAACAAAATATTTTATTTTTGATTATTTAAAATATAACTTATTGACATGTGGTTGGATAAAAAAATTGTTGAGTGGCATTGGAGTTGGAAAATGTAACCTCCATTTATTAACATTTAATTATCTAATTAGACACATACCCACAATTTAGACACATACCCACAATTTGACCCTTCTGACATTGGGATACTCTGCCCCAAGGCCGCTTGTCAATACTCTCCTAGGCTGCTCTACCGTCCAGGTAGGAGGGAAGCCTTGAATATTAGGCCATTTGTGCTAGGCCTCTCCAAGTTGCAATATTAAATCCTCCCTCCTCGCTTGCATAGAAGATGCTTTGCTCTTTATACATGTACTACCTTTAAGGCGATTCTTCGATTGTATCTTTCGATTGTATCTATGCGAGGTTAGAACTTCAACAGTTATAACAATATGCAGGTAGTTACACTCTTTTATGTCATGTTTATTATTACACTCTTCTATGCCATGTTTATTATTCTAGAGATTGAATGCATGTAGAATAAATATTGATCTGATGAAATTAGATATGTATTTAAATATGTATTGAAGATGTATATGTGGGGACATGGATCTCAGTACACATTTCCAAATATTGCAATGTTGTATTCATTCAAATATAGGCATTGCATTGATTTTTTGCAAATATTTCCACTTGTATTAAAAATTTCAGTGATTTTTTTGTGTATATGTCATAGCAACAAAATTTTTTTTTTTGTGTCTTATTTTTCTCCATTGATTTTCTACTTCAATTTATGATCAAATAGCTCATACATGTCTCTAGCTATTTATTTGGAGAGATTTTGTTGTGTATTTTGGTTATGTTTTTGGCTATTCTGGAGATGAATTTATTATTTATTTAAAGTGATTGCACTATGTATTTTCTTCCATTTAAGATGATGAAGTTCATACTTGCTTCTAATTGTTTATTTGCCTAGGTTTTTGACTCTTTATTTGTAGAGAAATTTCAACTAGGCTAAGAAAGCTCTTGCATGCATGAGAATGCTTTTTATTTGGAGAGATTTTGTTGTGTATTTGCTTCAATTTATGATGAACTTAATTTTTATTTAAAGTGATTGCACTATGTATTTTCTTCCATTTAATATGATAAAGCTCATACTTCCTTCTAATTGTTTATTTGCATGGGGTTTTGACTATTTATTTGTAGAGAGATTTCGACTAGGCTAAGAACGCTCTTGCATGCATGAGAATGGTTTGTCCAACATTGTGATAATTATAAGGTATATTACTCGTGAATATTAGATATCATCTTAATTACCCTAACTGGAACTTTAAATGCTAACTATTAGTTACACAATAAAAATGGAACTTACCCTAATTCCATTAATGCGATAAAAATAGACCGACCCTTACTTGTGTGCAAAGTTTGTGAAATGTTGAACCTCTCTGCATCCAAATCCCTCTTGTATAGTTTTCTAACTTTATCCTCCAACCATCCTTGATGAAAAATTTCAACTATACCTACTTAGAAGTAACAACAACAAATGCAGTGCCTAGATGATGAAAAATGGCAGTGGAAAGAATGAACACTAGTTATAGAGCTACAATGCAATCCCTTGAAAATGTAGAGGACTTTAAAATGTCTATAACTGTTTTCAAAACTATTTCATAAAAACTTGGGAAATCGTTTAAATAATATCTTGTGGAGAAAATTTGTGTGGAAATTGTTGAATAAAATAATAAAAAGAAGACATGGCCTCTTAACATTGTTCCATAACACCAGGCAAAGGAAGACCACCCTCATCCGCTTCTTTCATTACATATTGCAATCTAATGGAGGCAAAGGAAGACCACCCTCATCCACTTCTTTCATTACATATTGCAATCTAATGCATGC
>ML827288.1:53071-99769 GCA_009831015.1 Picea engelmannii | reverse complement strand
TACAGTATAAGACTGTCTGTGCAGTGTTTTGATAATAAAGGGTAGATGCATGCTTGTAACAGAAAAACCACGCATGGATTATGTTGATAGATAAATTTATCTATGCATAAGTTGAACCAAGTTAGACTTCCAGTCCATTCTCGAGAATTTGTTTCCCCTTATCTGTCTCCAGAAATTCCCTGGAATAGATCTCTCCACAGAGATACCCTTCTTGGAAAAGTTTACCAAGAACGTGGAAAAAAAAGGACTTGAATGCACAAGTCTTATCAACCCTGTATGAGGAATAATGATCCTCTTGAAATCCTGAAGTAGCAGCATAGGGATAAGTATCGATCGATGGATGAGATCCTGTCAGAAGATCTGCGGTCATTCATGACCATTAGATCAGTGGATGAAACAAGGGCGTTATATGCCTTACCCCTTTTCTTTTATCCTTGTGAGTAGCGAGGAAATCGGGACCGTGGATCCCCAAGGTCTGTGGGAGTATCTGGACCATTGGTTTTTTTCCACGTCCAGAGAGTAGGGGGAGAGAGAACAACGTGGGATGGATCTGAGCCATCAGATCTTATCTAGAAAACCCAACAGTCGTTGGATCTATTAGGAGATGCATGAGGGTTAAGCGCTCGTGAACAAGGGCAAAAGTCTCGAGAGAGGAGTCAGTATCGAGGATTTGGAGTTCAGGATTCTGGGAATCTTGATGACAAAAGATCGGGACACTCCATGGTGAAAGTCCTGATATAGATCTGGACTGTCCATCTGTGAAGGACACGTGGCAGAGATCGAGAGTCCATTGGTATTTTGGATACCGGGGATTCGAGTTGACAAGGGATTTGCATCACTAGGGGTCGCAACTCATGAAACAATGAGGACTCTCCATCTAAGGGAGGATACGTGGCAGTAATCCAGGATCTTGGGAGAATCCCAAAAGAAAGAGCCCATTAGGATTTCGTAAATCGGGAGTTCGTGAGTCTCGTTGACAAGAGGTCGGACTCTCATGATTGATAAGTCCCGAAACTTCGACTAGTGAACTCCCAAAATGTTAGCATATGTTTAAGTCTCGATTAATAGACGAGATCCTCTCGGAGGATCCAAGGTCCGTAACAACCGTTGGAGGTGGGGAGGGAACATGAATAATAGTTCCTCGACCCCTCTGCACCTTTGCAAGCAATGCATGAACATGATCCCTTCAGAGGATCCCAGGCTCTGTAATGACCGTTAGATTTGAGGAAGAGACACAGGTATTAATGTCGCGACCCCTTTTACCCTTGCAAGAGATGAAGGAATCAGGACCGTAGACCCCATGGTCCATGGAAGTACCTGGACCATCCATCTATAGAGCACATGTGGCTTCTAGTAAGCGCTTCGATGTTTCAATACCTAGGAAACCAAAGGGCAAGAAACATTGTTTTCGCGAGTCACGAAATCCCGATCACCGAAACCCTGAAATGGCGTGAGGTGTGAATGAGATTAAGGAAAGATGGGAATTGATCGTGACCATTGATCATCCCAAAATGATCACGACCGTTGATCTTGGCTGAAGGTCACCACCGTCCATCAAAGGGACACGTGGCTGCTGGTCGACGTTTTGGCATTTCAGCATCCGGGAAACCAAAGGGAAAGAAACCTTGCCTTCGCAAATCGCGAAATCCCGATACCCAAAATCCCAACGTGCTTGATAATAGAAAAAAGAAGTCCTGAAGGAATCTAGACCATCCATCAAAGGAGACGTGGGGTGAGCGGTCAGAGTTCAGGGAAAAGTCTTGAAATCCCATGGATCGTTGGATCCACACTCTTAAGAGCCATCGATCTCTTACATGAATTTCCATAATGGAATTCAGGGATTTGAATGACAAAGAATCTTGGAGTCGTTGAATTTCAAACTCCCGAATACTAAAACCATGGAAGGATCCATACCATTGAATCAGGGGAGGGTTATGGCCATTGATCTCCCTTTGGAGGGAAACTTGCCATTCGCTAGCMCTGTTGGGGTTCGGTGTTTCRYTGYTTCGARCTTCAGGGTTTGCAGAGTCGAAAGACTYGATGTTCTGGTAGCACTGAGTTGTAAAKTGTGAAGAGATGTCRTACTRGTTTAGCCYGTAGTCATGACCCACAACCACAAGGAGGTGAACATATGAGGAACTAGCAGATGCTAGCCCCCCCCCGTGASTAATTCGGGGATTTTGATCCTCGAGAAATTGACAAAAATTTTGATTTTYGTAGTGGGTGCGTTACATTCTCCCATGCCTCCTTTCTACCCCACACCTCACATCTCCTCTCCCTACACCATACCATGTATCCCCCCCCCTTTCTATCCTCACTAGCCCCACCTGACTGCTCCACAACCTCCTTTTTCCATACCCCTTCTCCSACACCTCCCAACCCTTGTTTCTTTTCCCCCACTCCTCCAAATCCACCTCAATTTGAACCCCTTAGTTAATCTACCCTCCAYTCATCTCACAACTACCTTAGTTTTCCTCCCTTYCTTCTCATCCCATCTTCCCTCGTCGTATTTTCCTTCCTTTTTCCTCCATTCACATCCTCGACCTCCTCCAGTTGTAAACCCTCATACATTCCTCCATCCTCCTTCTACTCCTCACACCTCACACCCCCTCATCACTCACCTTCCTTATCCTCCCCCTATGTTTCATCATATCCTCCCTTTGGATTATCCTCACCCTCCCTCTACTTCTCTCCTCTAGGTCTGATTTTCTTGGTTGAATTTCGAACATTGTCCATATTTATAATATTTGAATAATTTACGCATATATTTTTTTCTTTATTTAAACATCAATAAATTCAAAATGGAAAATAATATAAAGTAAAATGAAATGGTTAATTTCATTATAAAAATCCATGTAGTTACTAGTATAGCAACCTGTAATGAAGATTAGAAAACTCACATTTATTTTCATAATGTTTTTCCAAAAGCCTTTATCTTCCATTCGCTTACTCATGATTTAACTACCTATTAATTCAATGGATTAATGATAAACATGACCATGAATCCAAATAGGTCCTCATTTTTTCTAGCCCTATATTCTCTTATTTTATAAGATGCATGAATCTAACTATATTTTTAGCAAGCATGCCTCTTCCAGGGCAACATGAGAGGGAAAATTGTAAGACACCATATTTGAATTATACATTTTATTTAAATCTCAACTCAAATAAGCTATAAGCTATACATTTCCATTCTTTAATTACAAATCTTGTCTTATAACTCACCAATACTAAAATGTTCATCCTCAAATTATACAGTCAATATATTGACCAATGCCATATTTGGTTTCAACAGTTATCCTTCACACTCTAAATAGATCCTTGCAATTTGTTTGGGAGGTCTACATAAATCTCTACAAAATAACCTCTAGTTGCTAGTAAAGCCAAAAATATAAAAACAAAGGAAAAAATAAACCCAATCATAATTCATTAGAAATGGGCATGGGATCTTATCACGTGGAAAATAATAATTGCATTGAAAAATAAAAACGTTGGCTGGTTATCCTACTATTGTATATATGTTTCACTTAACTAACATGAGAATGGTTATCCTACTATTGTATATATGTTTCACTTAACTACCATGAGAATATGATAAAGACATATGAAATCATTAAGGGGAAAGGTGTCATACACAATTCAGTTACAGATTACCGACATCCCCACCGTTATTCCAAGCCTTTAATCCCTATTATGTAATCTTTTGAGTTAGATAAAATGTAACTTTGTCATATTACTTAGCCCATTGAGATTGGGAATCCTGTAGTGATGTTGAGTTTCTGTGTGTAATTTGAACCGAAAAAATACAGACGTGTTTATAATAAATAGAAATCTCCAATGGATCTATAGATTTTATATTCTAATACCTATTTCGAGCCTGGTAAGCCCTATTCTGTAACTTTTAGAGTTTGATAAAATGTAAGTTGTCATATTACTTAGCCCATTAAGATTGGGAATCATGTAGTGACATTGAGTTTCTATGTGTAATTTGAACCAAAAAAATACCGACATGTTTTATATTAAAAAGAACTCTACCATGGATCTACAGATTTTATATTCTAATACTATAAAAATCTATTATACATCTCTCTTACAAGATACTATCATGAACAATCCTCAAATGATATAGTAAAACAATTTAACTTTATATTGATAGGATTTAGTAGTTTCTACTTAATAAATATATTTAATATTCTATTGTTTAATGTTCTTACATGATTACCGTCTTAACTTTATACAGATAAGATCTAGTAGTTTCTACTTACTATATCAATTTAACATTTTATTCTTTAATGTTCCTACAGCATAAAAATGTATATAGGGGCTTCCCTTGAGAGTTGAGTTGGGAGTGTTCTCGACAACTTCTTCTGAGTGTGTCTGTGCATTATATATTCGATCAATACTTGTTTAATTAACCAGAGATAATTGGAGCTTAGATTCCACATAGTCTTGGGTTCCCAACAAAATCACTAGGCATGTTCTTGAAAAAAGCTTGGGAACGAACGAGTTGCTGTATGAGTAGTTGAATAATTTCAGGGCATTGAAATCCATGAAAATATTACCTAGGAGATGATTATGTGAGAGACATCAACATAATTTAAATTTTGAAATAGACTAAGATCCACAAAACATGTTGTTTTCAAGGAAGACTCGCCACAAGGTTGGGTGGTGAGCGAGTGCCAGATGTATTTTCCTGTGAATTTGTTACTAGAAATAATAAAACGAGTCCCCAAGGTACTTTTCCTGTGATTTCATTATTGCAAATATCACGTTGTCTCAAAGAGGGACCCCATGGAATCAGAACAATGCAATTGTTTCCCCAAATGTACACAACCATGAGCTTTTCATTCGTACCGAAGTTTCATGGAAGGTTTCTCGTGGAGAGCTATTCCAGAAACTGAAGGTTTCTAGCTTCAGCAGGGCTACGATTCAACAAATAACCCTTCCACTCATGCGGTTTTTCACCAGGTTCTATTGTTGTAGGATTTTGATATGCATAAAGGTCTTTGAAATAGTTGTCGTGAGATTTTTTTCTAATAGAACAAGAAACACGAGTCTAAAAAAATACAGACACAAAACAGAGTGCTCAACAACACAAAAACAAAAAGAAAAGAGAGCTTCACAAACCTCCCTGAGAGTGAATAGAGATATAAAAGAAAAGGCCACTTCCATAAGGGAAAAAAGAAAAACACAAAGAAAGAAAACGATTAAAGGTAAAAATAAATATTGAAACTAGTATAAAGAAAAAATCCATGAAAGAAAACGAATACAGGCATAAAGAAAAAAGCCAAGAATTTTTTTTAATAAAAGTATAATGAGAAGGTATCCTTGATTTGAATAAAGGTTAAAATGGTTGAGACCATTCAATTTTCATAAATGGTGTCAAATAAATTCAAAATCAACCACTAAATTTATAATTATGTTATTATCCAATCGTCTAATTGATACCCTCCAACGATTTGAATTTAATTTTCAAAATCGACACTATCATGGAGAGAGTGTGATGCGCTCATGTTAACAGAAAATAAATAAATAAATAAATAATTAAAAAATTAAAAAAAAAAATTAGAAATATCATACCATTTTTTTTCAACTGAAAAATCATCTTAGATAAATACAATAGCTCAATAATATAATTGAAGAAAATATTAAAATAAAATGAAAATTAAAAGACAATAACAATTTAGTTTGTCCAATACTTTATAAAGTGTTTAATATTTAAATTCAATTATAATAAATTGGTCTTTTAAAATATATTTATAAAATGTGGTAGTCATAAATTTTTTAGGTCAATAATATTTTATAAACTTTCTTAGTATATGAAATTTTATCGGACATAGTTATTTCTGGTACATATATATTTTAAATATATGATTATTTAAAAATAATATTTCAAAATAAGAAAAATATTTTGTTATAATTTATAATATATGATATTGAATTAGTTTTTTCCTACCCTTCATTGAAATATAGGTTTTCCCAATGTACTAAAATGTAAAAATAGTCTTCAAATATTTTAGAATAAGAAAAAATAATTTTATATTTATTTTAAAATATAAATGAATAAAGATTGAATGAAAAATGATGTTTATTATTTAGTATGTTATTGTATTGAAAAGTGGTGGAATGATCAATATTTTAATGATGTTTTCATATTCTTGTCATCCTCTATAAATCAAAAGAATAGATTTTAAACATTAACTTATTTTCATTTATTAATGCATCATTAATGAACTTGTTTACTATTTCACATTACTTAATATGATTACGAGATTACTCAACTTAGGCATTTAAATCTGCATATTGTTGCATATCCTAGGTTAATTTCAAATACTTTATACTCAAAACTCAAAGTTAAAAGGTACAATTGAAATCAACCCTGAAGTAATTCTTTGTGGAGTTTTATTCATGAAAGTTGTTATTCATTACAAAGTCTCTAACAGTCATATATATGTCTATAAATACTCCATGATTATAAAATAATTTTCTTTTGAATAATACAAGAAGAACACTCAAGAACTCAACCTTGTTCCCAATTCAAAGATTCAAGCATAAAGCTATGATAAATGGTGTAGAAGTAGAAAAAAAGTGAAGAAGTTGGAGATGCATTTTTTTTATCAAAATATTTTCTTCATATTGATGTTTGTACTTTGTTCTTATGATATTCTTCCCATGCTCCTCTAAAAAATTTATTATTCTAGAAGCGGAAAAATGTACATGACCAAATTTTGGTCAATTGGGTGTTTGGCACATATTGTGTTTCCTGACCATATTTGTGACTCTTTTGGTATTAGTGCAATGGGTAGCTAAGGTGTATTATTCAAATGAGACATGAACACTTGAGTGTGTTTGTGTCATATTGTAGTAGGTATCTCAGGAACTAAGGGTCGAGTTGGGGAAATTTAGATGCATGAAAGAATATTTTTGTGATGTGATCCAAGGATCAACTCAACTGAAGAGATGGAAGTCATGCATGGATAGCTAGATAGGATGGACATTATGAAGCAAAGTTTGATAAAATGTCAAGAAGGATAGAAGAGAATGCTTGAGATTGCAGAATGGAAATCCTGTGATGAAGAGGCATGGTAGAATATATTAGATGTTGTGAATCAAAACTTGGCATAGTTACAATAAGTATTGAGGAAGTTGTTTGAGATTGAGGAACAACTGAAATTACACGATGATGATATGAGGATTATTTTGTATGGAACCATTTCTAGGGAGATGTTGAGCTTAGGGTTGCTCAACACGGAGGAGTTATAGGGAAAAGGAGACATTACAATGAACAAGAAGTTGCTTGATAGGAGAGGAAGACTTCTTCACTGTTTTCTTTGTGATGAAAACCACTTTGTAGCATATTTTCTGATGAAGCCAAAGTTGGAATGGTTATAAGAAGACCAACTGCGGTAGGTAGAGGAGAATCTTGCCACCAAGGTGAAAGTACTTCAAATTCTCCCACCTTCAAAGGAGATGCTAGAACTGATGTATGATTTCAAGCACATCTAGAGGAGTCCAAAGGTAGAGACCATAGATAGCATTTTTGACGTGAAGGAGAAGAACTTTACTTTGTGGATGTGATGGTGAGTGGAGTGAAGGTGATTTCTTTGGTGGACACTCGCATGACCCACAACTTTGTACAAGGTGGTTAAGGAAACAATAGAACTGAAAGTTGGGGTGGTTTTCTTTACACCTTTGAGAGTTGGAAGTTGGTTTAGATATTGGGAATTGATAGTTTTTCCATTGGATGATCAAGCATTGGTATCAAGGCAATACTTTATTATATTTTCCAAGGGATTTCCACTCTCGCATGTAAGTTTCTTGACTTTCCTGGATGAAGCCAAAACGCCAAGTATTCCCATGATAATGAATAGGAATCTTGGACGAATACCTAGGATGTATGCAATCAATTTTATTGAGAGAGTGAGTGGAAGTGAAAACAAGACTTGCAACATAATTCAATAGAAAGGGTGATTTTTTCCATGGTGACCTCAGAAGGATAGGTCCAAAGAGAAAAAATGTTGATAGTAGTGGAGACATCGGTGAATCCTCTCTTGGAAAAGACATATCGGTTGAAAATCTTAGAGTACCATAAGCTAAAGTTTGAGGATAAGTCTAAGTGGACCATCAAAACACTTTCCAATATCATCACATAGGAGCCACAACCCTAGTCACTTTGTTGTTCTTGAAATATTGTAACTTTGAAGAACATTCTAATTATATTTTTGTTATTATCTTATAGATCAAATCCCCTTTTGTGGATTGATCATGTCAAGTATAGTATAGGATTAAATCCCCTTTTTTGGATTGCTCAAACCATATTTTTACGGTGGTATTTGTAAAGTCATCCCCTAGTGTTTATAAAGTGGTTTTAACAACTTCTAGAAGAAGTCGTCCCCACCAAGCGAAGAGACATAACCCTAGAACCTCCTCAAATAGTATTTATATGTGAGGATGGTGCCTCACTTATACACTCTCACACTCACTCATCCAGTGCATATATCTTGAAGGTAGTTGTAGTTGCAGGAGGAAGGAGAAGAGAGGTGCATGCTCAATCTTTGTTAGTTCTTGGTGTCTTGGTCTTAGTCTTGGCATTGTATTGGAAATCTATTATTGAGGATTTTTTTGCTGGGTTTTCTCCCCCATGAGGGTTTCCCAAGATAAATGTTATGTACCTTGTGATTGTGTTTCTTTCAGTGATCCTATTTATGTTGTTGTTTTGGAAATGAATTGAATGCTCATGTAATTTGTAAATAACCAAATAACAATAGTGAAAACTTAACATGGTATGAGAGCTTGACTAAATAGAACATATTTCATTGGGTATATTAAAATGTCACTATTGTTGTACACAAAAATTAGTTCTTTTTACTGAAGAGGAAGTTTTGTCCAAAAACTAACTTGGGAAGTTCTCTCTTCCCTAGTGCATCTTTTAATAGCTTGAGTGAACTTTTTCAATGGCCATATTATCTAGAAAATCAGACCATAGTTTTGAATGGTACCAGAATGAGTACCAGAAGTACGAGTATAGAATTGCACAGGTCAAGTTTCAAGGGGTAAAACTTAGAATTTTCTGAAACATTTAGCTCCAGCAAACTTGCCTCAGCCCAACGCATCTCCTAGTAAGCTTAGTTTGAATTTTTCAACACTTTCATTTTCTGATCATTTTCTTAGCTCCATGTAAAGATGTATGCAAGCACCAAGATTGTTGACAAGTTAGAAGGTGTGGAAAATTTCTGTGCCTAGAAGTGAATAATTGGACTCATTCTTGAAGACAATGACCTTTCAAAATTCATAAAATAAAATGTACCGAAACCTGAAGAAGATGAAACCAAAGAGAAGTACAAGAAGGATGTGATTAACAGTAAAAGGATAATAACAGACTCTATTAATGACCAGTTTATCGCTCAAGTTTCTTCTAAGAATACTCCAAAATATATTTTTGATTCCCTAACCAAAATTTATGAAGGAAAGAACATTAGCCAGAACATGAACTTGATAACCCAACTCAAGAATACAAAGATGCAAAAAGGAGAAACAGTTCAAGACTATTTCTCTAGGGTTTCTCAATTCAAGGAACAATTAGAGGAAAATGGAGACAAATTAGATGAATACAAACTCATAATGACAACTCTTAATGGCCTCACAATATCTTGGGATGCCTTCATCCAAACTATTTGTGCAAGAAAAGAGAAAATCCAATTTGATAGTTTATGGGAACAATGTGTTCAAGAAGAAGAAAGAGTGGCCAAATGAGAAGCTGTACTATTAAGAGATGAATATCAAGCCCTAACTTCTCATGCTAAAGGTGGACAGAAAAATTCTCATTTTCAAAAGGAGACCCACTTTCATAAAGAATCTCACTCTGCAAAGAGATTCCATGAATATCATAAGGGTCAAATAAAGGGAAAAGATTTATTTTTGTATCAATGTTATCATTGTGATAATATGGGACACATTGCTAAGAATTGTCCTTCGATAAGGGAAGAATAAAAGAGGAGAAATAAAAAAACACATCATTACCAAGAAACTAAATATGATGAGCCACCCAAGAAGTTAACTAAAGAAGAGATTGAAGATTATGTTTTGTTTTACACCCTCTCAGGATCTATGGCACTTGGAGAGGATACTTGGCTTATAGATAGCGGTGCCTCTAAACACATGACAGGATATAAAGACATTCTCTCTAGCCTTACATAAAATGACTTCCCCCATAAACTTTCACTTGGATATGATTATCATTACCCTATCAAAGGAATGGGAGAATCCACCTACAAACTTGATTCCAGAACTCCGATGAGAATGAAGGACGTACTCTATGTACCAAGTTTGAAAAAGAGTTTACTTTCTATCTTAGACCTATATAAGAAAGTTTTCAGGGTTTCATTCATGGATGGAGAAGTTATTATGTCGTCTAAAGGAAAAACTATAGAATATGAAGTTGTTATTGGAAGAGAAGAACGTGGTTTGTACAAGTTAAAAGGTCACTCAGATGTAGCCTTGAATCACTCTACTGAAATTCCCTGTGAACTTTGGCATAGAACAATAACTCACATCAACTAAAAATACTTACCATATGTAAGAAAGGTAGTTACAATTTTACCATAATTAAAAGTTGGTCATGAAGGTGTATGCAAGGGATTTGCACAAGGAAAGAACATAAATAATAATTTTCCAAAGAGAGATAGTAAGGAAAATATAATATTGGAACTTTTCCACTCATATTTATGTGGTCCAATGCCATCAACCTCTCTAAGAGGGTATGTATACTATGTATCATTTATTGATGATTACCCCCGTAAGAATTGTGTTTATTTCTTGAAGTAAAAAGATGAAGTACTTGGAAAGTTCAAGGAATTCAAAGCCTTGGTAGAAAACCTCTCCGAAAGGAAAATCAAGATACTCAGGTTAGACAAAGGAAGAGAGTACACTTCAAATAAATTTGGAATATTTTGCAGAGATCTCATGATTAAGAGGGATCTCACCACTCCCTATAATCCTCAACAAAATGGTGTACCAGAAAGAAAGAATAGAACGATTATGGAAGCAATAAATACTATGATTGATGATCAAGATATTCCAATGCACTTATGGGATGAAGAAATAAGAAAAAAAATATATTTCCAAAAAATATTATCCCATAGTGCGCTTGGATTCAAAACTCCTGAAGAAATGTTCACTAGAAAGAATCCTAATCCATTCTCCAGCTATATGGCCTTGATGTGTGATCTCGTAGAAAAGGAACCTGCCTGCTTTGAAGAATTATTTTAGAATAAATAATGCATGGACACCATGATAGAAGAATATCACTCCTTTATAAAGAACGATGTGTGGGAAGTAGTTCCCAAAACAAAGAAAAAAAATGTGGTATCTTTCAAGTGGATATACAAAATAAAACATGCAACAAAAGGAAGTATTGAAAAACATAAGGCAAGACTTTTGGATCATGGATTTTCTCAAAAGGAAGGTATTGACTATGATGAAAATTTTTGTCCTGTATCCAGATACACTTCTATCAGAACCATCATAGCTCTTGCAGTGAAAATGAAGTGGATATTACACCATATGGATGTGAAAACAACTTTCGTAAATGGTGTTATCGATGAAGAAGTGTAAATAGAACAACGACAATGGTTTGAAGTTGAATATAGGAAGAATCATGTCTGTAGGTTGAAGAAACCCCTATACAGGTTGAAGCAAGCTCTTAGACCTTAGTATGGAAGAATTGATAGTTTCCTCATGAGCTTGGGATTTACCAAGAGTAAAGTTGATCATAACCTTTACTTCAACGTTATGAAGGATGAGTCATTTATATTACTACTATATGTGGATGAATTATTCTTAATAGGAGAAGAAAAACTCATCATAGATTGCAAGAAGAAGCTCATTTCAGAATTTGAGATGAAATACCTAGGCCCAATGAATTATTTCTTAGGTCTTGAAGTTTGGCAGAGCCTAGAGAAGATCTTCCTTAAACAAGGGAAGTATATAGTTCAAATACTAAAGAGAATTGACATGTTGGAATGTAAAAGCTACTTCAGTAAAAAAAATGCAAGCAACATTGGGTCATATGAGGTACTACATAAATCTTATTAAGGTATATACATAGATCACAACTCCATTGGAAAAATTGTTGAAAAATGAGTTCAAACTTCAATGGAAAAAAGGATGCCAACAAAGTTTGGATACCTTGAAACATAAAATAGCTACCATGCTGATTTTAGTATTTCCATATTGGAATAAGGAATTCCATGTCCACATAGATGTGTCATCTATAGCATTAGGTGCAGTCCTAGCTCAACTAGTGGAGGTTTCGATCATCCCATTTCATTTCCCAAAATAAAGTTGTCGACTATCAAACAAAATTACACTACTATAGAGCATGAAGGACTGGTAATGGTATACGAAATAGAAAAGTTTAGGAATTATCTACTAGGATCACATTTTAAGATGTCCAAAGATCATCATGCACTGTGATACTTAGTCAATAAGACAATTTTTTGGGGGAATATATACATATGGATGTTATTATTTCAAGAGTATGATTTTGAAGTGATTGCAAAAGAAAAAAAAAAAAATACAATACCTAATCATTTTTCACACATATTAACATGGGAAGATGAAGGAAATGAGGATGGAAGTCTACCAGATGCACACTTTTTCATAGTACATATGGTCAATTATTAATTTGTATATATTTTCTAATTATTGAGAATAGGATTATCCCCACCCAACTTTAAAATTGTGTAGAAGAAGTAGCTAGTAGTAAAGGAAACATATTATCAACTCATAGTGGGGAATTTGTATAAGTTGGGTGCATATGGTATTCTTCGACAATGTGTATTGGAGCATGAAAGGCCTATGATATTATCAGAGGCACATGAAGGAATTTTGGGAGGCCACTATGCAAGGAAAGCGATGACTCAAAAATTTTTGTGTGAAGGACTTTGGTGGCCCACCCATCATAAGGATACTAAGGAGTTCTATCAAACCTATTGTGTATGTTAGTGAGTCGGGAAGACATCCAAAAGAGATGTTATTTCCTTAATACTACAATTTACCTTTCATGATTTTGATAAATGGGGAGTTGATTTCATTCGACCGATCAACCCACTAGAAAAAAGGTCAGAAGCAGAATATATAATTAGTGCGACAAATTAGTTGAATCGATGGGTTGAAGAAGAGCCTGTCAAGGATTGCAGCTTAAAGAATGTTGTGGAATTTTTATTTTTGAATGTTGTTATGAGGTTGGATGTATGAGAATCCTTATGAGTGATCAGGGGACCCATTTTTTGTATAAAATAATTGCTTCTTTGACAAAATAATTTCATATTTATCACTAGTAGATCACACCATATCACCCTCAAGCGAACAAAATAGTGGAATTGTTTAATAAGATTCTAAAGCATGCATTGACAATGATGCGTAATGTAAGTCAAGATTATTGGGAAATAATAATTCTTGTAGTACTATGGGCATATCAAACTACATGTAAGAAGTTGATAGGATATACACCATTTTGATTAGTAGATGGTTAGGAAGAAGTTATTCCAATGCAGTTCATTGTGTCGAGTATGTGCATTGCCATGCTGACATAGCTCATAGATTCTAGTGCATTAGAGAAAATATTGTTAAAGCTAGTGGGACTAGAGGAAGACCGCTTCATCGCATGATTTCACTAACAACTCTAGAAATCATTGAAAAATGCATGGAATGAAAAACATATTGAATGAAAGAAGTTCCATATGGGAGACCCGGTTTTGATCTATGATAAAAAATGTTTGTAGAACCCTAAAAAGTTACAAATGGATTGGATGGGTATGTATTTATTAAGATCTATGATAGAGGTGGGTGTTTCTCAATTGGATAAATTGAATGGGGAAATCATGAAAGCGATGGTCAAAAGTAGTCAGCTAAAACTATATAGGAACCATCATTCTTTCATGCACTAGCCCGACTACGTAGTACGTCTACCATAGTATATGTATTATAGTATCTGTTTTATATGAAAAGATCTTGAGGAAATCCCCAATAAACATTTGAAGAGACAAGGGGCTTGTAGATTTCAAACGAGCATTGTTAAAAGAGTCAAATTAGCAGAAAAAGAGATGAACAAGAAAATCCCGTGGAAAGGAAGGAGAATTGGAATGCACATAGAAAGGAGAATCAGAGAGCTAGTATAAAGACATGCACAGAGGACGGGAAATTAATTAAAGAGAAAACATAATGAAAATATGGTGGGAACACATAATCACAAATGAAACACGACGACCATATTTTGACAAACTAGAAAATATAGACCATGATCCGTTGGTATATACAAATTTAATGCAGAATTCATAAGGAATTGAATGCAAACATAATCAAATGGGACTGGGAAGTTTTGTACGAAGAGGAATATTATAGCTAACAAAATCCTATAAAAGTAGATAAGGGGTGATGAAAAAGGGTTACTGTTGCATGGCCATTTGAATAAAACAGAGAGACAAAGAAGATTTGAGTGAGTTGCAAAAAGTCATGGTGCCACCAAAGGCAGGAGAATCCACATTGCATACAAAGAAACCATGCACTAAAGATGCATCAAGGTCAATATAGGAAGAAACCCTAAGACCAGTGGTGTCAAATCCAATAAAATTTACAAGGGCTTATGTTCCACTGAGAAGGCCAACAACAAAGCAAGTTAGACTTCCCAAGGAGATGAAGTACGACCTTGTTACACCAATGATTCTACTTGGGGTCATTATTGAGGGAGATATGTTGGGAACAATAGGAAGCTTAAGGTTTCTAGACCCTGACCTTACATATATAAAAAAGTTTCCAGAGTTAGGACCACATAATTACCTGTACACATCACTCAGCCTAGACTCACTGATACTCACTGTAAAGTCATATGGGTGGGAAATATGAATATAATAAATAGGCATATTGAAACTTTTGAATATCCCATATTTTGTCAAAAGAACATAAATCAACATTTGCGTCAAGTTATTGATGAGTTTGATCCACTGAGGTTTCCTATGGTTGGAATTGCTAGTGTCGATTACCACCCAACTTATTGCGTAGATTATAGGATTTTCCTCAGCAAGGTAAGACCCACTACCTTTTTTTATGGATAAGAATCATGAGAAAGTATTAGAATAAAGGATGAAGAAATAATAAAGCATGGATAGAGGTGCGCACATATTGGATGTAGTAAGAAGCAATGATTCTTATGTCAGGTTTTTAGTGCAAGTTCTAGCTTGCAAGTTACTAAGGAAATGTAGCAGAGATCATGTGCCAACAAGAGTAATAAAAACAATAGAAAAGTGCACAACGGGAGTGCATATGAATTGGGAAACATTTTTGGTGAAAAAATTCTTAAGTGACTACAAAGAAGCACAGGAGAAATGAGAAGAGTTTCATTATTCTTGGTTATTGATTTTGATTGCATTAGTTTCTTGGAGGGAGCCAGAGGAAACCCAGTTACTAGAAGGTATGTAACAATTGCTCATGGTAGCAATATATCGTTCTTTGTGGCATACCGTGCATAATAACAGATAAATGGACAACAATATCATACTCTACATCTATAAAGAGACAATCCAACAATGCATTGAGGACACATCAAGAATTCTACCTTTGATAGTTGAATAATACAAAGAAAACCCATGATTCAAGACAAGGTTACACCACATGTACATTCAAGAAAAGTGGGATCTAGATTAGAAATGGTTGTTGACTAACTACAAGATGATAGAAAAGGATATTAGCCAGATTGTCAATGAATAAGAAGCATAATGGAAAACCTGAGTGATAGAAACAACACAGAAGGAGACACTATAATCAGAGAAGGATAAATAACAAGAAAAAGAACATGAAGAACAAGGGAATGGTGTAGGCGGCACTCAAAAAACATTTCCCATTGGAGAAAAGAAAAATGATCACCCTAAGGAGAAATGAATGCATAAACATAAGAAGAAGAAATACTCAAAGGATGTAGCTATCGAGGCCTTGACTAAGGATGTCGTGGAGAATATTTGGGATCATGTCAAAGAAGTAATTGAAGAAGCATTTATGCAAGATGCATGAAAATGGGAGGAAATGAGCATGAATGTGTAAGCATAGATAACTACACTGCACTAGATTTTGGAATCAACTAGGATAGAACAAGCCCAAAGAATAGAAGAAGAAGAGACAAACATCACAACAAATACAATAGATTCACGGCCGATGACATAAAAAAAACCATCAACTTTAGAAAATCACTGGATCATTAAGATATCAAGAGAGGACATAGAGTTCCACATGACATAAATGTAGGATCACATGCAAGCATTAAATCATATTGACTTAGTGTTTTCACAATTACCATTAAACATGCTACATATATTGCACACAAGAGATTTAGTTGTGCACATAATCGCCGTCTATGGAGTTTCCCTAAGTAAATGAAAACAACAATGCACTACACGTAGGGTATAGTAAACTCATGCTAGAATGAGATGTGGTCATGTTGAAAACAACAAGGTTGCAACAGGAAGTGCAGGAGGTATACAAAAAATTCACATAGGTAAGAATGGAAGAAGATACTCCCTTATAAGAGTAAGTGAAAAAGATCTGTGAATCCATTCAGGGCTTCTGCACAAAGATAATATATTTGGAAGCTCACAAAATTCAAAGTATCCCACTAGAGGAAAGGGAGCAATGAAGGAAGACAACTATGAAGATTGTGGAGAGAATTAGGATCTTGGATGAGGAATGCACAAATTTGTATGAAGAGATTACAAAAGTGTGGACTCAATTTTTGGAGAATGCAAAGATACAAATATTATAAAAAATGTTACATAATGCATAGGAGAAGGTGAAGATTATCAAAGACACAATGAGCATTATACCACCAATAGAAAAATGTCTATAACAGTTTAGAATACGAAGTTTCACCAAGAGATAAACCAAATAAGAGTTGAACAACAAACCCTTGTGTCGAATCTTGAGCTGCTACAGGAGGAATCCTTTCAGGTGACATAATAAATTGTAGCTACACAAGTTATAGTGAAGAAAGAAGTGAAATACAATGCATAGAAACTGAAGACCCCCATTATTGGGTAGACAATACAGGGGATTTTGGTGCAAGAAGAAAAATTAAAGGAGAAGGTCGCAACCACAAAGGAAACTTTTGAGAAGTTTTTTGCGACATGGAAGGGGGTGCAGTAGAATTCCTGAGTGGCTTGGGATGAGCCATAGGTGAGTGTTAGGGACTTGTTGTGATAGGATTTTGGGACCCATTTTGGTAACTGCGCATCACATGAAAAAGAAGGAAAGATAGTTGGTGCACTTTCATGGATCAATGCGTGCAAAGAAAGGGATATCGTTTAATCCATTAGGCATTTTGCGTCCATTTGTTTGGGATAAAGCTTATTTAAATTGTATAAATATGTAATGTGTTTTCGGCATAAGGGAGGTAACATAGAAAAAAAGATAGCGAATATGTATGTATGAATGTATGCAAGGATGAAAGAGTGAAGAATGATAAACATAGAAAGAGATAAGAGACAAATAAGGGAATGATGTATGAGTGTAGTGTGCATATTTTGTAATGGATGATTCTAAATAATGTAATAAGAATCCAACCACTAAGGAAATACCCCATCTTAGTTGAACGACGTTAAATATGGTGTCTATGTTTTATGATGTGATTCTTATCTCTATTGTGCATATGATATATGTTATCTTGCTATAAATTTGTTACATGTTATTTTGGTTTTTCACACATGATATAATATATAAAGAATAAATGTTAAGTGTAATGGTTATGAGCATTTCCTTCCCTCCCTTCATCACTATGGAAGTCGGGTTCTTGCACTTCACATAGATACCTCGGGTGAGACTTCACTTGCTTTTGGTTGATGCTGAAATTGTCTGTATATGAGGGTTTTGTTGGTGAATTCATGTTGAACCCTCAGTCTTCCCATTGTGCACCAACAATCCTATAACATGCAAACATTAGAGGTATCATGCACTATATATTGTAATTCCCTTAAAGTGTCTCCATGAATTTCCATATTTTTTGTTTTATTTACTTGATGACATAAACAAAGATACAAGAGGAATAATTTTGAACATTCAGATTAAATCCAATAGCATAAGGGAGTATAAAGTACAATGAAAATTAACTTTTCTTCCTACACCTGTAGGGGTTACGATCTTCAAGACACATAATTAACACTTGCAATCTTGGATTCTTCTGATTGATTTTGACCATTTAAGTTCTCAGGAGTAGGAATTGTTCTGAAGAACTTGTAAGATTTTTACTTTGATAAAATCATTCCTAGTATATTCATTCAATAACTAATTTACTTCCCAAGAATACATAAATTCACATGTAGCTTTGATGCCATATGTAATGCCTTTATATGTTAAGGAAGTATACTTTTTTTTTCTTCAACCAATTAAATATAAATGAGATTGTTTAATTTCACAATTTGTGCAAGGTTATGTTATAAGCCTAGTCCACTTTATGAGTGCTTGTGCAAGCTACACAATAAGGTTTTTCATCTTAGTAAATGATTATGCAAGGAATGTCCTATCTATATTCATTTACTATTTTTATAAATACATCAACTTAACCATTCATAATGTGAAAATTATATATATATCATTTTTATTACAGAAATAAAAATATTTAATAACTTAAATAATTAAATACATTGAAATGTGAATAAATATAACCATTGTATTTTACATTTTAATCAAAACCATAACTAATACAAAATAGAGAAATACCTATTAAGTAAAGGAAAATACCTATAAAGGTCAATAAATATAACCATTCTAATTTTACATTTTCAATCCAACGCATATTATAATATGACAATTGTACAACCATTCTCATTTTACATTTTTAAGCCAACCCATATTATAATATGAGTATTACAAATACTATAATAATTATTAAGTAAAGGAAAAGCAGTTTCAGGTACTTTTAATTGTAACACTTTTAGTTTCATATTCATATATTAATTACAATAATTATAAGTAGTAGAATAATTATTAAGGAAAGAAAAAAGTATTTTTGACTATCTTTAATTGTAACAATTTTAGTTTCATGTCAATTGTATAACCATTGTCATTTTAATTGTAATAATTTTTGTTTTCCATGTTCATATAGTAATTACAATTGTATAACCATTGTCATTTTACATTTTTAAGACAACCCATATTATAATATGCCTATTACAAATAGTGGAATAATTATTAAGTAAAGGAGAATTAGTTTCGACTGCCTTTAACTTTAACAATTTTAGTTTCATGTTCATATAATAATCTAGTAATTATAAAATAAAAAAAACCAATTTCGTTGGGGGTTCACCATTAAGAGCTCGTGTATTAATACTCTCTCCACTTGAACACCTACTTTGTTCCCCTCAAACTCAAAACCTATTCCTCATCTGATTGAGTGCTTTGAAATGAACTTCCATCCGATCGTGAAATAATAATTAATTCAATCTTGAACGAATAATTATAAAACAAAAGATTGAATGCTTTGAAATGAACTTCCATCCGATCGTGAAATAATAATTAATTTAATCTTGAACGAATAATAAAAAAAAAATGGAGATCCAAAAATAAGGGGAGCTTATTCTTTCTTGCGTTATTGTGCTTAGTGCATTCCCACCCCCAACCCCTCCAGAAGAGTCAAAGTGCTGCTTTCTCTTGCGTTCTTGTTCTCAGTGCCTTCCCACCCCAACCCCTCAAGGGGAGTCAAAGCGTTGCTTTCTCTAATCCCATTAAAGCACAACTTATACATTTGCCTCTCCTAAAATATATTTATCATATTAGTTGAGTCAAAGCATTGCTTTTTCTCATCCCATTAAAGAAGAACTTATACATTTGCCTCTCTTAAAATACATTTATCATATTAGTTTTTTGAAATCATCTTTTTAGTGAAAGGTGTCTTGTAATTGAATTCCAACCTTTTTTTAGAATGGTGAAAACAAAATCATATATATTAAACTTGATCCATATTAAAACCTTGAAAAACTTTGCTACACTTATTAAATAAAATATAAAGACATAGACATAGAAATGAAGTAGTTGACATTACATTGTATTATGGATATATATATATATATATATATATATATATATATATATATATATATATTGAATAACATATATAATGAACTATACTAACTTTATAGTTCATAATCATGGTTTTTTAACTATGAGGAACTTGAGCATATTAAGTTTCAACCCAAAACTAGAACAAAATAAGACATAATATAAAACTTTCCCTAAGTTTCAATCATCAAGCATATTAACTAACAAGAGATAAATGATATACATTTTAAATGTCATTTGTCCTTACTAGTGTCATCCTTGCTCCATTCCAAGGCTTATGGGATGTTGAACTTGCAAAAATACACAAGCCAATGAAGTGAAAGAAACAACATATACTCAACAAAACCTATGCATGTGATCAAGGGTTCACACAATAAAATAAGAACAATTTATGGGAAATAAATATATTGTTTTATTAGAAATATGAAAAGGAGAATACAACCGATGATTTTATGTTGTAACATCCCTTCCAACAGTTCCTTGATTCCCACACACTTCTTTCTCCATGGATTCTGTGATCAACAATCTATCTTGAAAAAGAATCTCAAAGCCAACATACAAGCTCCAAAACTCAAGAACTTTCCAACTCTAGCCAATTAACTACATCCAAGATAACTTTTCCCATGAGAAATCTTGTCCTTTTATAATTTGAAAAGGATAGGGTGAGGAGGTTAATATGATCCCATGAGATCAAGGATGTGACTTAGATCCAAACTGATCGAAGGTCAACTCACCCTATAAGCTTCTCTTCTAGAAGAATCGAGAATATGCTCATTTTCCTTTGTACGAAAATCGTCACACCCTTAACACTAAGAAAACTGCAACAACGTCACAAGCCACTATGGTGAAACCTATGACTATCCTATATCGTCGCACCCTTAACACTAAGAAATGTGCGATTATCCCTTTTTATAAGGTTTTTGACAAAGGAAAAGTATAATTCCATCTCTCTAGAAAAATTTATCTTCATTCTTCTTTAGGGATTCAGGCCATTGATCCTTCTCAATACAAAGGATAGTTTTACATCATTAACGGTCATAGGCATGATGAAAATAATGTGTAAAAGTGATCCCCCCCAAAGTATGAAGTTAGAACAGAGTGATAGTTAAAATACTTTGTCGAGTGTGTGTAGGGAACAAGGAACACATCGGTCGGAAACCTACCAACAAACAAGGAAATACAGTACAATAATATATCATCACTAAGGTGGGAGTTCCCATACTCAAAATACAAATGTCTCAAATAATAAATGCCAACATGAAAATATACATTTCAAGTAAGACAGGTAATGGCCACTAAACATACACTATGGATCCATGCCAATATGACTCAAATCTAAACATAGCCATAAAAAATACATTATGGATATATGTGTAAGAAATAAAATTTGAACATATCCATGAGACATACACTGTGGATCTATGCAACAGTACAATCTGAATATACTCCAATGCAAACTGAATCTATCAGAAAATATTCAGGGTCTTCATCTCCATCACTGTATAGTACGAATCTAACCATGCGAATACATGTGTTGAATTAAAACATGGTAGAAACCACTTGATTACCGGTCATTAGTGTATACCATTAACAAGTGTGAGGCAAATCATCATTAGTGTCAATGAATCCCAATGTACTCTAGTACAATCCAACGAGTGTGAATTTATGAGCTGAAGTTGAACACTCGGAGAAATATATCGATTAGGGGTCAATGATGAAAACCCATTGTCGAAAGCGAGGAAACCTTCCATTGAGGCATGCAAGTTCCAAGGTACCAATTACTTTCTAAGTCTAATTCCTGGATAATGAGTTGAAGTCAACATGAAAAGACTCATCACAGGAAGGACTTAATGTATCCCCCATCAATGACACAAAACGGGTAGAAATATTTGAAGTAGATCAGAGTAACAAGTGATTCAGGACTGACTCATGAATGGCCGATGTAATAGAAGGCTTAAGGACTGCAGAAATGGCCGATGCAATAGAATGATTTTTGGGTTGAACTTCTCTTTGAACATATTGATGAAACGACAATTGTCTTGGAAACTCTGACTTAACAACAAGGATCACAAACCAAAATATAATCTTAGAAAGGAGTATGATCAAGAGACAAAAATATTTTCCAAGCTAGACACAGAGAAAGTAAAAGGGTGTCATGTTCAAAAGCGAATATTCTATACAATATAGGTTTAGATAAATTTCTTTTCCAATTTTCCCCCCAGTATTTTTGGCGAGTACCTATTTATTTTTACACAAGCTTGAGGAGGATAACATATGCTTGAACTATAATATCATCCTTCAGATGAGTCCCTCAGAGTATGTTTAACGAACCCTAGGAAGGAGCGGTTCAATCCCATATGGGCCTTTCGATGTTTGTTTTACTAGTCCAAAGAAAGAAAACTCAAGGGTTTTTCATATTTAGAGAGTCTGGAAAACACTTAAGAAAACTCCAAAATGTCATTTTTCATAAAGTAGTCTGATGAGACCAAAAAAGAGATAAACTACCGCTCAACAGACATGTTTTCTAATACTTTAACGAGCGTGGAAAGAAAAATATCCCTCGACAACCTTTTCATTTTTAGAGTCTAAAAAGAGCTTAAAGGGAACTCTAGGGGGGTCCTTTTTTGTATAACCTTTACGAGTCCAAAAAAGTGATAAAATTTTACTCAGTTACATTCTCAAGTATTTACGAGCACACGAAAGAATGAAGACTAAGCTTGGGATTGTTTTCACTTTTACGCAAGATTAAAACAAAACAAAACTATGCTTGGGATAGATTTTATTTTTACACAAGCTTAAAACTAAACAAAACTATGCTTGGACTTGGTTTCATTTTTACACAACCTCAAAGTAGAGGAAACTATACTTGAGGTAGGTGGTTTCATTTTTACATAATATTGAAACATAGAGAACTATGCTTGAGACCTCCCAACGCATTATCCAAGGATGGTTGGCACTTAGCCCCCAACTTAAGAAGCTAGCGTCTTCACTTCAACATGAAGTCTAGAGGCTGAAAGCATTTCCCCCTAAGATTCATTTTTTCCAATAGCATAGGCAGAGGAAAGGAAGATTCAAATAATATACATAATGAGTTAATTGACTTTATCGAAGAAGGGGGTGGGGGAATCTATTTCATTTTTTAATGAGATTGACATAGGAACATTAACTATGCTCGAGAATCCAGGTTCAAACCCCAGACCTATGTTTCATTTTTTAACAGGGTTGACACAGAAACGAGAACTATGCTCGTAAGATATGTTTCATTTTTTAACGAGGTTTCCATAGAGACGCAAAACTATCTTCATAAGTGGTTTCATTTTTTAACGAGCTTGAAATCAAAAAATCATGTTGAACGTGGTTTCATTTTTTAATGAGCTTGAAATCAAAAAACCATGCTTAAGGATGGTTTCATTTTTTAATGAGCTTGAAATCAGAAAAATATGCTCAAAGCTTCTCTTCTTGATCATAGATTCCAAGAGGACATTTCTTTGGAAGAACACCATGTCAAGGGACAAAACTTGGTCATGGCCTCCAAAAGATCTTCACTTCACGAAAGAAACACACTCTGTAAGGAACACATGTCGAGGGTCACTATAGGGGTAAGGAGGCCAATATCCAATATCCCTAACAGAGATATCACCATGTCAACTACTAGATCCAAGTCATAAGGGAGTGAGATTACAGTGAGAGGCTCATCTACATCGGCAACTAAAGGCATGGGAGAAAACACCACATAATCGACTTGCGGTAGGGGCGATATCGTCTGCATATAAGAACCGTTTAGGGAGGTCTTTCAGTTGAGTTTCAAGTTAAGACCAAAAAATGAAAGTTGATCAATAGTAACCACTCTTCCATCATGGGAGAAATATATCACATGAAAATAAGTGGACACAATAGCTTTCATGGAATAGACATAATCTCTTCCAAGGAGTAAATCAAAATCCAAGGGGTTGTGGACTACCATGATGTCAATAAAGACATTTTTTCCTCCCAAAGTTATAGGATATTGAGGAAGGATCCCTAAAGGGTGACTAGTTCTTCTGTTAAAAGGTAACAAAGTCTGAGTAATTGACATAAGCTAAGGATAACCCAAATCTTGCCAAGCAATAGAGGATAAAATACTAATAGACGAGCCTTCATCTATCAATGTCTGAGGAACATCCTAACCATAAACCTATATTGTAATATTAAAAGGAATGTGAGAGGGAAGATAGAGTCCAGTTACCACACCCCAATAAAAAATGATGGCCTCATTACTTGGAGGGGGTTCCATAGGAGAAGGAGGAATGCCCCAAAGCACAATAGAATTTGTATCAACAAGAAAAGCTTGAGCAACATCAACTTTAATCTCTAGTGGGAGAGTAGGATCGACCAATGACAATATCAAATCGACCACTTGGGTTTCATTCTCCAAGGGGAGAATAGAGTTGATGGGTGGAAAGGGATCAACTGCTTAGGTTTCACTCTCTAATGGGAGAGTGGGTTCGATTAAAGATGGGATTGGATCAACCACTTTCTCAACTAGTTCAACTAAGGATGTGACTAGATTGACTACATGATCAACTAGACTAACTGACGAAGGGATCATATTGATCAATCCATCAACTATAGGTGGGTTGAGAGTAATCTTCTGATAAGTAGTTGGAAGTTGAGGTTGGGAAACAATCATGTCTTCCAATAATTTTGAGGCTTCATCCATACGAGGGAAAAGGTGAGTTTTATGACTCCCTCTACATAACATACATGATAACTTGACTCTACTTTTCTTCTACCCAACAGTATCCTAACTAGTTGATGGGAGGTCATGAACATTTTGTTCCGAGGCTAACAACATGGGATGGTGAGGATGTGTAGACCATGCTTCTATAACCTTGGATAGACCAAGGAAATCCTTAAGAAGATGTCTACCCTTACAAAGCCTACAAGGGTACTTGATTTTATGGGTTGTTTGGGTGATCTTGGCATCATCAACACTACCAACATGATTAACAACAACTGGTGGTTTTTCAACATGTTTAGCAGTGGTTGGAATTTTGGACCCTTGTTTATTTTTCTTCTTCTTAATCTTCCTTTTCTTATTCTTCTTATCCATCAGGTTATTATCCTCAGAGCGTTCACTTGAAAAAGAAGATGAAATAGAAGAAGACATTGCAAGTGAATAAGGAGAAGAATATCTTACTAGTGAGGAAGGTGAAGGATCAACATGAGGTTGATTTTCTTGGGGAGAATTGCTTACAACCGAAGAAATTGCTGCATTCAAGATTACCTGAGTGGAAAGCAACCATACCGGTAATCCAATCATGAGATCTGGAAGGATCAAAGTAGCGATGTAAGGAGGACCAATGTTTCCGTAAGAAGGAAAAACAAAAGGTTCCCCTAGAGCAGGGGTTCCCCTAGAGCAGGGGTTCCTTCATTGGTAATTCTGGGAACTAACGCCATTAAACATAGAACCAACTTAGAGTCTGCTAGGGAAAACAAACAACACATGCTACAAATCTAGGAAGCAAACAAGAAAACAAAACCTATAATGAACACACTAGTTGGTGATGAAATCTAACGTCGTGAGAACAATGTAAGAAGGGGATGAGATAGAGCAGGTGGAAAAGTTATGTTAACAACCTTCTTAATGGACTTATGCCTTGGTGCAAGATCCCACACATAAATGTGGGTATGACCTCCAAGGATCCTGAGTGAGTTTGGCCAACATCAATTCTAGGTACTGTGAAGACTTTCCCTTCCACAATCACCTTGTGTAAAGACCCTAAAGAGATAGGCCACTAAGGTTACCAATTATGACAATGATTCCTGGGGAAACAGTCAACAGTCTGATCCATGCACAAAGGCAGGGTATCCAAGCCCAAAATCAAATTGAGAATGTCCCCACTAGATTTTCTTCTCAAGTGACCCCCAATAATATGTGAAATCTCTACTCTAATACCAACAAGGTAGGGTGAGTAACTCTGTCAGTCTTAATGTGACCTCATGATTGAACCTTGCATTAGAAGGGATTCCCAAGACAAAATGTAGCAAGTGGATTTTAAATCTCCCTATCATAAGATACTATTGTGTGTTTGTAGCTTTGGAAAGTTATCTTTCACACCTATTCCAAAGCCCTACAACTAATCTAATGTAGGTTTGCTACCAGAAAATATAAATATGTCTAATCAATTTTTATAAGCACCTTGTTTTAAGGATGTTGTTACTCAAGAGGAAAATGGCATGGATTGAATGATGTTTTGACTAACTCTAAAAAATTCAAAGAAATGAGAATGCAATTATTTCACTTCGATGAAAGCTATATTATGAGAAGGAGAAAACATTTATCATTCCCATATGCACAATGTCCCAAAGTTTTATTAAAATCATCAATACCAAGAAATTCAAGAAATGATCCTAAGAGACTGTACACCAATATACGATTCTTGGCCCCCCAAAAATGCCAAAAATTCAAGATTAAAAATGCCAAAAACCATGCAATTTTGCTACTTCAAATGCAAAGATGCCCCCAATATAATGCAAAGCAAGAAATTAAAATTTTTGTTTAAAATATAGCTAAAATCATATTCAATGCTGTCAAGAAGACTATAATTAGACCCAACAAATCACCCCAAAATCATATTTATGATCTGGGCTAGAAAAACCATCAAAAATCAATCTTTTTCACAATCGTCGCAAGTTGTACACTAACGCATCGTGACGATCCTTGATCATTGCAGGCTAGAGAACAAAAATAGTATGAAAATGTTTCACTGTGTCAAAAGGTAGGGTGGTTCTATCCTAGATCATCGCAATGTCTCTCATAGTAGGGTGTGATGATCAAAGGAAAAATGGAAAAAATAAAAATCAAGAAGGTTTTTGAGTGAATTTAAACAGTCAAAGAGTCAATCTGGATCTCCCAGTGACTCAAAAAATAAAACCTAGGAAATCGAAGAAAGAAAGAAAGACAAACTAGGAAAACAATTTGTTCCCCAATATGGTCACCAATTTTGTTATCGAACAAATCAGTAAGTGCGGACACAAACTGATCTCCCTAGTTTCACCCCGAATCTATTACAAAACAAGACAAAATATAAAACCTTCCCCAAGTTTCAATCATCAACCATACTAACTAACAATAGATAAATGATATACCTTTTAAACGTCTTTTTTCCTCGCTAGTGTCACCCTCACTCCATTCCAAGGCTTATGGGATGTTGAACCTATAAAAAGACACAACCAAGGAAGTGAAAGCAAAAACGTATACTCAACAAAACCTATGTATGTGATCAAGGATTCATATAATAAAATAAGAACAATTTTATGGGAAAGAAATATATTTTTGTATTAGAAATCTGAAAAGGAGAATACAACTGATGAATTGATGTTGTAAGGTCCCTCCAATAGTTCCTTGCTTCCCACACACTTCTTACTCCATGGATTTTTTTATTAATAATATATCTTCACAAAGGAAAGCTCAAAGCCAACATACAAGCTCCAAAACTAAAGAACTTTCCAACTCTAGCCAACTAACTACATCCAAGCTAACTTTTCCCATGATCAGAGGCCAACTCACCCAAGAATCTCCTCTTCTAGAAGAATCGAGAAGATGCTCATTTTCCTTTGTACAAAAATCGTCACACCCTTAACACTGAGAAAAATGGGATGACGTTGTAGGCCACTTTGGTGCAACCTGTGAAGATCCTAGATCGTCACACCCTTAACACTAAGAATGTTTCGACAATCCCTTTTTCTAAGGTTTTTTAGAAAGGAAAAGTATAATTCCATCTCTCTGGGAAAATGTATCTTCATTCTTCTTCAGGGATTCAGGCCACTGATCCTTCTCAAGACAAAGGATATGTTTACATCATTAACTATTATAGGCATGATAAAAATAATGTGTAACACCCATTTTACTATAGCTATACTACCCCCCATAATAGTTTTCATCTCCCTGCACCCTCTCCTCCTATTCAATGGTCCTCTTCCCCCGCCACCACATATGCTACTAGATCCACTCATCAATCCCATTCTCCTAAGATAAAAACCTCCTAATCATCCATCCTTTTTGAAATATACTTGTAGTACCCCTAGGTCGAACCCTAGTTGTACACAAAATGGTAAATTTTTTATAGGCTGGTGATCCAGGTTGTTGTAGGCCAGAAGGCTTATGTGATTATTAGGTCGAGGAGTCTAGATGCTAAAGGCCAATGATCTTATGTTTTTAATATGTAAATGCTCATATTATTAATTAAAACACATCGTTGCATGCAAACCGATCAAAACATGAGTATGGGGAGATAAAATCCACTTAGAAAGGGAAAGGGGGGGCTAAGAGTCTAGGAAGAGGCTTAATCTCAATGGACTATTATAATATTGCTCCTTAAATCTAAAGTAATGGATATATGTATATATCCTATGTCTCAAAAGTAGGGAAAAGGGAGTTCCTTGTAGTGCCAATTTTCCTAAAAGACACATGCATATATATATATATAGTTTGTGTGTGTGTGAAGGGGACATATTATTTAACATTATCGTGAGTACTGACTATTGCTTAATGGAAGAAGTTGGGAGTCATATTGGATGGTACTGGACTATGAAGAAACACTTGTACTTGTACTTTTAGTGAAAGAGTTGGATTTAAGAAATGGTTTTCAGGTCGTATTACAAAATAATCGAGTTGTTAGGCCTGTGAGTAGTTCTCTGGGAAAGAGATTACTCAGAGTTATTTTCTAGTGGATTGGGAAATAGCTACAGGGATATGAGACTTCCTATCTGGCCTGTTGTTGAAGCCCTATGAGGGAAGTGGGGTATCTGAGGGACTATTGAGAAGATAAGGGGCACACTTCTTGGGGTGGGATATGTATGTGTGTAATGAGAGACCATAGGCTATTTGCAACAGTTGGCACCTTAGAAAGAACAATTATGCATCTTATCAGACCTTAGACTAGATTAGTCTTCCCTTTTTACTTGGTATTCTTTATCCCTAGCTCAGGGGTGACCCATTGCTGAGAGTTATGAGAAGTGTGCTCTAAGGATGGGAGGAATGTGGAAGGTCTGCATGCATTTGGTGTCTGTTTTCCTGAGATAAGTGTCTTTCATGTTCTTAGTTCCATTTTTGTTTGTGTGTGAAATTATGGGTTTTCTGTCATGGAATCCCTAATGTTAAATTTTACATGAACTATTATTGTTTCATACATGTTGTTACTATTTCCTCTTAACTCTGTTCATATGCATAACTTAGTATTTAATTTAATGGTATCATATTTCATAATTCTACAGGGCATGTTCCATCTGAAGGCTGGGAACGTTACCAAAGCATGTCTCTGAGTCCCCATTAATGGGTTCTATACAATTTGGGTATAAAATCTATTAAAGAGTGAGGAAATTTTTAAGTGGCGCATTCCCATCTAGGTCTAAGGTTGGCGACATCACAAATTGGTATAAAAAAAAACTTTTTGTAGATTTGTTCTGTAATTGGTATGTTACACCACTCCTCCCTCAACACCCTATTCATTCATTTCTCCACTCTTCTGCATATTCCTACTTAAATTATCCTTATCCTTCTTTATACATTACACATAACTCTACAATGATCATTTTTCCTCTAGCTCCACTAATCCCCATATTATTTTCCCCATTACACTCTATTCTCATCCCCTGCTATCCTCACCCTCTCCCTCTATCCCTTTATCATCCTTAATAACCCTTGTCCTTCACGTCAACTCATTTTCCACCACCTCTAATACCACATATCATCCTCACACTTCTCTATTCCTTACCTCCACTCCTTCCTAGCACCTAAACACTTCCCTCCTCCAGTCCTCCCCATCTTCCTACTTAATTTTACCTCTTCCAAATTCTTCTTCACTCCCTCTAAGATTAATTACATTCTTCACTTTCAACTCTAACACACCCCTTTTGTATCCTCCCATCCCCTCATACAAAACCTTTATGTCCTCTCCACTCTTTTTCCCTTAACCCCTCTCTCTAATCCTACCTTTCCTCATTTTTTAATCCTTTCCAAGCCCTCTCCCTCCCCCTTCTCTCCTTCAACTCTACTACTCCCCCTTATTTCATTTAACTCACCCCAACCATCCCTCACTCTCATCCTTTTGGTTAACCATATCCCTCTCTCAATCCACTCCTTTCACGCTATAAAATCCACCTTATCATTCTCACCATTTTACTCCTCTCTTTTAACTCGTCACCTTCCCCACCAAAATGTTTTTTTGTCCCTACACTAGTCCTTGTATTTTACCCCCCTCAAATTGTCACAATCCTGCACATTCCTCCTCTACCCCTCCCTCTCTGCTATCATTTCACTCTTTTCTCTCCTTCCTTGTCCTCTCCCTCTACTCATCCAAACCCCCTATCCCACTCTACCCATACATCCTACTTTATTCCCTCGTTCACCTCAATTTCCTCCCCCTTATATCCTTTCCCTCTCTCACTCCAAACCTCTATATCTTCCTTGGCTCCCTCTAATAATGCTCATCATTCCCTTCTCCCTCAAATTGTCCCTTTCTCCTATAGCTTAACATGTCCCCTAAATTTATATTCCTTCTAAACCCATTCCCACCCACCGTTTATTCCCCACCTTCTCCTGCTTTCCACTCTCACCCTTATCCCTTCATGGGTCTATTTCCTGAATACCCCCTTTATATATAGCTACAATCCTCCCCATATTATTTCTATTGATTGCACCCCTTCCTCTTCGTAATGAAACCTACCTCTCCCTCCATTCATTACTCCTCAAAAATAATCCTCATCCTCTACCACCTCCACTGTTCAACTAATTCCCCCTCCTCCTCCTCCCTTCCCAACATTCATGCCTCCCACGACACCTAGTCCCTTCCTCTTTCCTATTTTCCTACATAACCTCCTCACCTCCATTTCATCTCACCTAGCGCACCTTATCTTTATCCTATCCCTCACTCCCATTACTATCCCACACACCCTAACTCCCTTTTTCCATTTTCACTCTCATCCTCCCCTTCCTCACCCTTCTCCCTCTAATGAAAAATGTTTCCTACAAATAGACCCCATTCTCCTCAATGATCCTCTTCATCCACCACCACATATTCTACTACCTCCACTCCATCTTGTCCTCCTAATATAAAATACTCCTAATATTTTATCCTTTGTCAACTACACTACTCCCTCAATAACTTGTCCCTTCCTTCCTCGACTCTTCCCCATATACCTACTTAACCTCCCCTTATCCTTCCTTTCTCCCACCTCCTTGTCCTACATGATATCCCTTTCCTCCTAAGTACCCCACACTTCACATTTTCAATCCTTACACATTTACATCTCTTCCACCTCCTTTGTGCCCCACAAATCATGTCTCCTCTCCCTACACCATACCCTGTCTCCCTCCCCCTTTTTATCCTATCTAACCCCACTTGAATTCTCCACTACCTCCTTTTTCCATACCCCTTCACCCACACCTCCCAACCCCTATTACTTTTCCTCCACTCCTCCAACGCCACCTCAATTTTCACCCCTCATTTATTCTACCTTCCATTCTTCTCACAACTACTTGACTCATTCATCCTCCCATCCTTCTCATCACCTCTTCCCTCGCCATATTTTCCTTCCTTTTTTCCTCCATTCACATCCTCGACCTCCTTCAGTTGTAAACAATCATACATGCCTCCATCCACGTTCTACTCCTCACACCTCACACCCCCTCATCATTCACCTTCCTTATCCTCCCCATACACCTCATCATTCACCTTCCTTATCCTCCCCACACACCTCATCATATCCTCCCTTTGGCTTATCCTCACCCCCCCTCTCCTTCTCTCCTCTAGCTCTCTTTTTCCTAGTCAAATTTCCAACCTTGTCCATACTTACAATATTTGAATAATTTATGCATAGCTTTTTTCTTTATTTAAACATCAATAAATTCAAAATGGAAAATAATCTAAAGAAAAATAAAATGGTTAATTCCATTATAAAAATCCATATAGTTACTAGTATAACAACTTGTAAACAAGATTAGAAAACTCACATTTATTTTCATAATATTTTTCCAAAATCCTTTATCATCCATCTGCATACTCATGATTTAACTACCTATTAATTCGATGGATTAATGATAAATATGACCATTAATAAAAATAGGTCCTCATATTTTTTATCTCTATATTCTCTTATTTTATAAGATGCATGAATCTTACTATATTTTTGACAAGCATGCCTCTTCCAGGGTAACATGAGAGGGGAAATTATAAGAAACCATATTTGAATTATACATTTTATTTACAACTCAACTCAAATAAGCTATAAGCTATAAATTTCCATTACTAAATTTAAAATATTGTTTTATAACTCACAAATATTACAATGTTGATCCTCAAACCATATTTGCTTTCAGTAGTTCTCCTTCAAACCCTAAACGGATCCTTGCAATTTGTTTGGGAGTTCTACACAAATCTATGCAAAATAGTCTCTAGTCCATAGTAAAACCAAAAATATAGAAAAAGGGATAAAATAAACACAAACATAAGTTTAGAAATGGGCGTGGGATCTTATCCCGTGAAAAAAAATAATTGCATTGAAAAAGAAAAACATTGTTTAGTTATCCTACTATTGTATATATGTTTCACTTAACTAACATGAAAATATGATAATGATATATGAAATCATTAAGTGCAAAGGTGTCATACATGATTCAATTACATATTATCGACATCCCCACCATTATTCCAATCCTTTAATCCCTATGATGTAACCTTTTGAGAAGGACAAAATGTGACTTTTCAAATTACTTAGCCCATTGAGATTGGGAATCCTGTAGTGACGTTGAGTTTTGTGTGCAATTTGAACCATAAAAATTCGGACGTGTTTTATATTAAAAAGAATTCTATGATGGATCTATAGATTTTATGTTCTAATAACTATTCTAAGCCTTGTAATCCCTATTATGTAACATTTTGAGTTTGATAAAATGTAACTTGGTATATTACTTAGCCCATTGAGATTGGGAATCCTATAGTGACATTGAGTTTCTGTGTGTAATTTGAACGAGAAAAATATCGATGTGTTTATATCAAAAATAAATCTACCATGGATATATAAATATTATATTCTAATATGATAAAAATCTATCATCCACCTCTCTTACAACCTACTATCACAACCAATCCTCAAATGATATGGTCAAACCATTTAACTT
Source organism: Picea engelmannii (assembly GCA_009831015.1). Classification (NCBI taxonomy): domain Eukaryota; kingdom Viridiplantae; phylum Streptophyta; class Pinopsida; order Pinales; family Pinaceae; genus Picea; species Picea engelmannii. The sequence continues at coordinate 66,510 of ML827288.1, read as the reverse complement.
TATACATATAGTATCTAGTAGTTCTTACTTAATAAATCAATTTAATATTTTATTCCTTAATGTTTCTACATGATTACCATATTAGAAAAAAAAAGAGAAACATAAAAATGTACTTGAAAATTGGAGATTTGAGTTGGGAGTTTTATCGATTGCTTGTTCTGAGTGTGTTTGTGCATTATATATTCGATCAATACTCGTTTAATTGATGAGATCTAATTGTATCTTAGATTCCACATAGTCTCGGGTTACCAACAAAATCACTAGGCATGTTCTTGAAAAACACATGGGAAGGAACAAATTATTGTACGAGTAGTTGAAGAATTTTAGGGAATTTAAATCCATGAAAATATTACCTAGGAGGTGCTTATGTGAGAGAGATCAATATACGTTAAATTGTGCAATAGAAAGAGACCCGTGAAACCTGTTGTCTTCAAGGAAGACTCTCCACAAGGTTGGACAATGAGTGAGTCCCCAAGGAATTTTTCTTGTGAATTCATTATTGGAAAGAATACAATGAGTCCCCAAGGTATTTTTCCTATGAATTCATTATTGGAAATTGTTGGATGTAGGCCTAGTCAGGAAGAAAGGCTATTGTTGGATAAGAAGCATGCAAGAAGGAAAAGATAGCTAGAAGGAAAATAAACACGTGTAAGAGAAGCAGGCGAGGCATGCATGTAAGGAAGACCTAACAATGCTAGGTTTATGGTTTTTATAATGTATTGTAATGCATAATGAGCCAAGGATATAAATAAGTAGTACTTACAGAAATTAGAGAGAGACAGAGGGTGGTGACAGAGACACAGAAACCCGCAGAGGGAGAGAGAATTGTAAGAACTATACAATTCATTAATATGATGATCTAAGAAATTAGTGAGCAAATCGATCTCAAGGGTTAGATCGCAGGTTGAGGAGCCTAGTGCAATCTAGTCGGCCTCACAGGGATCGAGGAGTCGGTGGAAATAATGAGACCTAAGATTGTAAACACGCAGGATGCGATATAATTATGAACCATAATAAAATCTTGAGAGCCAGATATTTGTGGATGTAGCCCAGGGTTGAGTGAACTACATTAACACATGTGTTATGTGAATGAATGTATGTGTCTTTATGTTGATGAATTACTAAATGTTAGATTAATGAATTAGCTAGTTATATCTGGTATTCCACATGCATGGATAGAATTACTATTATAATTAGATGTTAGACTGAATGAATAAATAAATATTACAGAGAACAACCATAAATATCCTCTCATTCCTAGGCTGCAAAAAATTGAGTATTGCATCCATCCATAGAGTTATCTCGGGTGAGGCTGCGCAATACACTTTGTGTGTTGCGTTGCCTTCTGGTCTACTAGAGGGGGTGATAGTTTTAAAGGGATTTTGTTGGGAGATCATCAAATCTGAACCAAGGTCAATCTATGATGGTAGAATCAAAATAAACCATAAATAATCCTCAAGACCAATAAAAGAGTATAAATCCAACATATGGTTCCGTTGTTCATTTTCTGGACAAAAATGGGACTGAGTATGTGTGATTTGTGGAATACGTGTCAAAAGAATGTCGAATCAAAAAACAAGTCATTGAGAGAAAGAAAATGTAAAAGTGAATGTTGAGATCATGGAATCCAATGAAGGTAGAGATAGAGAGCTGGTTGAAGACAAAGGAGATAGATTTTTCACAGAAAGATAACATAAATCCAATGTTAACACTACACAAATATATGGACAAGTACATATTTAGTGACTTCCATGCAATTGTTTTCTGTGATTTCCTGCATGTATTGTAGTAGTCGATAAAAAGATTGAAATTCAACCATCCTACAAATTGAATAAAATGGCTAGACTAGAATCCTAAAGATATCACACAGTTACAACAAGTTGATAATAAGTTTATGCGTGCAATAGATTTCTGGTTAGACAACATTGTTGGAGGATTTATCACATAATTTGCAGTAGCTACAGTGAAGTATTACATCGTCGATGAACAAGAGTTATTGAAAGGACCTAGAGGTAGGTACATTACATCATTATATACTTTCGTTAAGATATTACTACATAACAAATGTGTAATGACAATGGAGTCAGATAACTAAACTTCCCTGCGTGCATGGGGAAAGGGGGAAATAAATTATAGGAGAAGGAGAAATGGAAGGAGAAGGGGAAAACAGATAGAAGTAGGATGACTTGGATATAATTATGATGGATGAAGAACAGATCAAGTGGATCATGGAAACAACTGGAAAGATGCACAGTGGAGTACCCTACCAATATAAGGTGAACACCAAGAAGAGAGACATAGTCACAAGGGAAGGCTTGGCAAGTGATGAAGAAGAGGTAGGGGATATCCTGGTTGTGGAGAAGATTGAGGAAATCCTACACATGACATATGAGAGGAAGACGAGAGGTCCAAGAGTGGAAATAGAAGGAAACACCCCTATCCATATTAGTGTCATTGTGGAACCCATAAACCCATGTGTGACTAATACACCAAGAAGAACACCACCATTTAGACAATTGAATTTCGGGAGAAGGAAGACAACAAGAAGTACATCTACATAAGGAGAAAAAAATGGGGGATCTAGTTTAGGAAGCATTAGTCAAGTATCTACACCACGTAGAGATAGTAGTTCAACATTCAGGATGGAATGACAAGAACCCACCATAAGGTTACCAGAATTCAAAGGGGAGGCATCAGAGGACCCGGAGAAGCACCTCTTTATCTACAAAAATATCTAGGAAGTGAAATAGATCGCATATGAGGACACTAAAATTGCATAGTTAGCTATCACACTAAGAGATCATGCACTGGATTGGTACATGATTTTAGCTGTGAACAATCCATGAGGGAAAACCAAAACAATCTCTATCAAGAAAAATGACATGATAGGGATTAGACAGAAAACATGAGAATCTGTATGGGATATTGGCTAGAGATTCAAACGATTGAAAGGAAATTTAAAATATGTCATGACAGATATGCATCATAGGCATTTTTTTTATCAATTCACTGCTACCACCCTTAAAATATCCATTGCGACAACAAATGTTTCAGACATAGGTAGAGGCTCTACAGGCAACCCTACAATTGGAAGAGAACCAATATCAGAAGACAGATCCAACCATAGAGGAGTTGAAAGAGGATCTGAAGAACTTAGCATTCCATCTAAACCAAAACAAAGGTAAGGAAAAAATAGAAGTCAGTTGGTGTACCACATGTAGGATAGACAGACACCATAGGAACGAATGTTCAATATTCACACAATACATGGAAGCATGAATGCCAAACCCATTTCCAACAAGAGGACTATGGTGTGAGATCTATAAGAAACAAGGTCATGATCCATACCACTACCTAATGATGCAGAAGCACCATACAGTACCAAAGATATTGTATTACAACTTTTGTAAGTCAGTAGGCCATGATGTCAAAGATTGCAAAACCACGGCCCTCATGAGGGAAATAACATCATATGCATATAGGGTGTAGGAAAAAATGATTATTGAGAAAGCCACACCACAATTTGACCAAGTACAAGATCTGTATAACACTATGCAACAACAATATAACATTGCACAAGAAAAATATAACACTGCAAATCCGTAGTACAATATCGCGCAAGCACACTATAATGCCATGCAGTATAACCAAGCACCTCAATATATTGTTCCATGAGGGGATCAAGCTGACTACATAGGTGGAGGAAGAGCAAGTTAAGGATTTGAAAGAGGTAAAGGAACAATGGTATGCCACAATTGTTAACAACCAGGACATTATGAAAGAGAATGATGACTTCCACCAATGACCTGTATGTATTGTCGCACATAAGATCATGACACAAAAGAATGCCCGACACTATTAGGGAAGATACAGGAGAAAATAAATCAGAAAAATTAGAATGTTCAGTGGATTTTGACAAAAGCAAGGGATGAAGGAAGAAACATCAACATATTTACGTGGGGAGGAGATAAAAAAAGAAACAACACAATAATACGAGAGCCAACACAACACCAATGGATGAAAAAGAATGTCAAACCAAAGAAACAGTTTTATAAGTAGAATGAAAAGGAGATATTCAAGTAAGATAGACAAGAATTTATGAAGCCAGACATTACATTGACATCGACTATGTACTATAATAAGGAAGTATTAGTGTACAAGATTCCTCCATCACTGGATCACACCGAAGAAACACAACCAATCGAACAAGTAAGTACAATTAAGGGTTTTTTTTAATCCTATGTTAGACTAATAAATGATCCATACTTTGTTAAAGAATTACAAAATATGCTAGAAATATGTGTCATAGAGGCAGAAGGAAAACTAGAATAGAAAACAGTTAATCATCTGCATACAAGAAGGAGAACAAACATGGAATTTAGACTGAACGCCAATATTGTATATTTCAACATGGGAGATATTATAATGGATTTAGGATACAAAGTAAATGTATTACCTAAGAAGACATGGCAATGTATGGGATAAACCACATTAGTATATTCACTTGTTCAGTTGAAACTAGAAAATCAATGCATATTTATACCAATTGGAAGATTAAAAGCAGTGATAGTAGATCTGGATGGAGTACGGACTAAAGCTGACTTCGAGGTAATCAAGAGAGTGGATGGCACAAGACCTTATCTGAAATTTATTTGATTGGATTGGGAATTTTATAACGAGGACATAATCAACTTAAAGGCGACGAAAATGACCTTAGGAGAATACATAGTCATTGTGCCATTGGAGCCATCATAAGGGGAAAGGTTTGTAGAACCTACTTTCTTGGAACTGGATGAAATTAACCAGTTGCACAGAGAAACTGTGGGAGAAGATGATTATGTGAACCCAAATGCAGATGGGGTACTCAGTTGGAGAAGAATCAGCTCATGTACATCAAACTCAGATACGGGCTTAGAAAATTGGCAGCATAGGTTACACAAAGTCTCCACAAGAATATGTGCAAGAATAGACCACACAGTAAGATGGGTAGCTATGGAGATAAGGGAACCTCCCATCTTCCACAGGGTGAATGACATAGAAGAATTATTAACATGGTACAAAGATTAAGTATTATAAAATCAAAGGCTCTTAGCCCTAGATATAACACTCAAGGAAACACTAGCGAGATGGTGGGGTGTGCACAAAGAAATAGTTAAGGATTGGTACCAATGTAAGAGGCTATTGTGCATTAGGTTTAGTGCGAAATAGGGAAGAAACTATCTGCAAAAATATGATGGACAGGGAGTAACAGTAGAACACTTGGAGAAGTGCATAGTTCTATGGAAAATGACACCACCATAGGAATGGCCCCATCATTTTGTTCACACGTTAGAAGGGATCCCAACAAACTTGTATACAGACCAAGAATTGCGTAGAAGAACTTCAAACTGGACAATATTACAAAAAAAAATTACAGTCACTTTCTCATTTGAGCATGAGAACCCGGACATAGACACATTACTTAAAAAAAACAGAGGGGCGATATTCATTAAAGAATCAAAAGTTGAATTCATGATAGAAGAACAACAACAAAATAGACAAACAGTAAAAGAACTATTGTTATGTTACCATGTGCAAGAAGAAGCACTATATGAAGATGACCTGCATGATATTCAGATTGAGGAAGTTGAGGGTGAGAGAGAAGTGGAAGTTCCACCTCTGAAATCATATGTAATTGTTGCGATGATCAAGGTGAAGAAATTCAACATTGGGAAAATTGAGAATCCCAAAATAGTGAGCATTGTAGACTATTGGGATGAGAAAACAATGGAAATCATAACAGAGTTACTGTGTGAGTACAACGACCTGGTCCCAACAAAATTTACATAAATGAAAGGCATAGTGGGAGAAATAGGTGAAATGAAGATACTGCATAGAGCTAAGGCAAGACCGATCAGATAATGACCATACAGACTAAACCCTATATATAAGAAAAAATTCAAATCTGAAATCGATAGGATGTTGGAGGTTGGAATAATAGAACTTGTAGAAGAATTTGAATGGGTAAGATTGATGGTAGTTTAGGAAAATAAATGAGGAAGAATAATAATATGTGCCTATCTGAGGAAGCTTAATGATGTGTTCCTACATGACCTATCCCCTACTCCTTTCACAGATGAGGTGTTGGAGAATGTAGGAGGACATGAAGCTTATTCATTCTCCAACGGGTTATCAGTATACCATCAAATCAAGATAGCACCGAAAGACATATACAAGACCACTTTTTCCACAGAATGGGGATCCTACCAGTATACAATAATTCCATTTAGACTGAAGAATGCACCAATAATATTTTCCAGAGTAGTCATAGTTGCATTCAAAGAATTCATCCACCAATTTCTAGAGGTATATCTAGATGATTGCAGAGTCTATAGTCTATTTAAATACCATGTAGGGGTGTCGAGGCTGATGTTAGAAACATGGATTCAGTTTCAGATATCATTAAATATCAAGAAGTGCATGTTCGGAACACCCTTTGGGATACTATTGGGCCATATAGTATGCAAACAAGGCTTTCTAGTATATCCTACCAAGATTGTTGTAATTATTAACCTACCACCACCAAAATTAGACCATCAGTTGAGAGCGACATTGGGAGACACATGATACTACAGGAAATTTATAAAGGGGTATGCATAGATCACTATACCAATGGATAAATTGCTACGAAAATACAACAAGTTTCAATGGAATGAGGACTATCAGTGAGGATTGGAAACCCCGAAAGAGAAGATGGTAACCATAGAAATAATAGTATTCCCAGATTGGGAAAAGACATTCGCTAGAAAAACACTACCAGAATCAGAGAAAAATTACAATACCACAGAGAGAGAAGGCTTAACTATGGTTTATGCGCATTAGAATTTTAGGCATTACTTATTGGGAAAACATTTCAACATGTTCACAGACCATTAAAATCTCAAATACCTCATCAACAAGCCAGTGTTGAGGGTAGAGAATTTGTAGACGGTTATTTTTATTCCAGTAATTTGACTTTGAAGTGATAGTCAAACCAGGGAAGTTGAACGCAGGACATGATCATCTATCCGGGATAACTAATGGGGAGGAACCTACAAATATAGAGGAAACATTTCTCGATGCACAACTATTTTTAGTCAAAATAGTCAATGAATACCTCATATACATAATCCAATACTTGAGTACAATGACTATGCCACAAGAATTCGACATTGCATAGAAGAAAAATCTAGTGGTAGGGGCAGCAAAGTATCAATTGATTGTAGGAAATTTATACAAAATGTGTGAAGATAACATCTTAAGGAGATGTATGATAGAACATGAAATACCTAGGATTTTAGTAGAATGCCATGAGGGAATAATAGGAGGACATTATGAAAGAAAATATATCGCACATAAGGTATTGCACGTAGGACTATTGTGGCCAACTATTCATAGAGACTCAAAGTACTACTGCCAGAAATGTGATGTATGTCAAAGGGTTGGTAAACCGAATAGAAGGGACGTGATGCCCATGAAAACAAAAGTAAACTTGCAGGTATTTGAGAAATGGGAAATAGATTTTGTGGGACCAATTAACCCACCAACAAAAATGTTAGGAGCGAGGTACATTATTACCATGACAAAGTACATAACAATATGGGAAGAAGCAAGACCAGTAAAAGATTACAATGTAGAAACATCAACACACTTCTTGTTTGACCAAGTGATCACTAGATTTGGATGCCCAAGGATTTTGATGAGTGAACAAGGCACTCACTTTATTAACAACACTATTAAGGATATGACTGATGAGTTTGAAGTTTATCATCAAAAGAGTACACCATATCATCCTTAAGAAAATGGAACAATGGAAGCCTTTAACAAAATCCTCGAGAATGCACCAACAAAGATATCCAACGTTGATAGGGATGATTGGGACTTGAAGATACCAGTAGTATTGTGGGCGTAAAGGACCACATGAAAATTTTTTACAAGGTAGATACCATTCACATTGGTGTAGGGACAAGAAGCAGTGGTTCTATTAGAGATTTTGGTACCTAGTTTGCGTGTCGCAAAAATTACCAACATGACAGAGCGAGGCATATTACAGGAAAGGCCAAGTGAGCTGATGATCATGGAGGAAGATATGATTATAGAGGGGTTTCACCAAGAAGTACATAAATAAAGAGAAAAATCTTGGCATGACAGACATATTAGAAGGAAAAATTTCAAGGAGGGAGACTTAGTCTTGGTGTATGATAATAAAACTCTTCAACACCGAGGAAAAATCAAAATGCATTGGTTAGGACCATACGAAATAAAGACTGTCACATATGGGGGAGTTGTACAATTGAAGGATTTAGGAGGAACATAACTTAGAGGGATGATTAATGGGATTCAACTAAAGTTTTATAGGGATAGTTGATCTCCTAGAACTTAAAAAAAAAAGGTAAGAAGAACAACTGAGGGGTTACCACGTCGAACATCAAAATATAGAAACAAAGGTGTAGCATGTCGAAAAGAGAATATGCACACACACTCGGAAACACTAGTGCGATGGGGAAAGGACCAACAATCACTAAAAGGAGGAAACAACATAAATGGAGGATATAAAAAATAAGCACCAACAGACAATGACTATAAAAATTGAATGAAAAGAATGATTGATGGGATGCCGCACTAATTGCGGCAACTGGAAACGACAAGGGAATTCAATGGAAAGTATGTGGGAAGCACCATTTCATTCAAACTGAAATTTGGGTAATGCCTTTGAGAAGTTTCACATGATTCCTATATAAGGCAAGCACACCAGTATCAAAAGGGTTAATTTGAAATTAAGAAAAGAACGAAGAGATAGAGTATATGGATAAGAGAGCGAGTTTGTAGAAGTTATAGAGCCAACTAAGATTGGTGGAGAATACCTTTACCAACATGGCACCGCCCAAGCTAGGAGGATCAATCCAAGCCTATATACTACCTCAAATCCATCTCATAGCACCTCATCAGCCACAGGAAAGTGAAAAACAACCACCTAAGACTCCAAAATTTGTCAACTTGGATGAAATCGCGTCACCTAATATGGTACCAGGAATCCCCACACCAGTGGTGAAGGAAACCCAATAGACAAAACCAGTTGGCATGGATATCGATATGCCGAAAGTAGGATAGAGCCAGCAGACCCAGGATGCAGTAAACCCTTCGTGATCTGAAAATTTGGAAGAATCCCCCAGGGTTAATGGGATAGTCCCCAACTAGGTAGAAATGGCCACACCAGAAAAGTCATTCACAACCACTCCGGAACAGCCACAGGAAGGCACAATGGAAGATGTCATCGGCCGAACATAGGAGTATGCAAAAGAGATAACAATGGAGGTTGGAACCTCAATTCAGACACCACAGTGAAACGAAAGAATCCAGTAGCAATATCAACACGTAGGCAGGATGCCACAACCATATCCTTACCATTCATTATGAAAGGGGTGTGTATCGCAGGTAACCTATTAGGCCACGTGGAAAAAGTAAGATACATAGACCACAATGTGACTGACACGAACAAGTTTTTGGAGTTTTCCAGGAAATTTTACCTGGATATTGTCGGTATAGGACACTTCGATGAACCAATTAACCAACCAAAATAGTGGACAACTAGAATGGCCAAAAATGAGATTCTAGGCCTGTTGGAGATCCCACAGTTTGGAAGGGCCCGAGACATAAAAAGCTGCATCAAGAAGTTGATGGAAGTTACCCATGGAGGATACATATGGATGGAAAATCCCATTTCGATAGACATGGATCGCATTACAAATATTACAGGGATTCCACCTTGGGGGGAGACATCTGCACAATTCCTCGATCAAAAAATGAAGGAGAAAGAATTGGCTGAGGAAATGAAGAATACCTATGGTACAAAAAGAGGGTCGCACAGAATAATAATTAAGTGAATTAGTGACGCAGCAACAAGGATGGCCACAAAAATCATGGAATGCAAGTTACTTAGGAAATTTCATAAGGAGGAAGTCCTTGTTGGGGTTGTCGCAATTGCAACATAGTATGCAGAGTAAACTATACTCAGCTGGGCCTGGTACTTGTTGAATTTGTTCCTAGAAGACCGCAAGGATGCACAAGACCCGGGGATGAAATTTCACTATTCGTGGCTAGTCATACTAATGGCCTTGGTCAGATGGATGGAGCCTAAGTATACATATTTTTCCATGAGAGCCAATCCTTGTTGCATAGTGCGATACCCATCATTGTGGAGCACATCAGACCTCAAGAAAAAAAGTGTGAATTGTTCGTAGGGTATTACAACGATCTACAGGAAAGCATCACCAACACTTGGTGGATTACACTAGAATGGGTCACATAGTATCAAGGTATAGACAAATTTAAAGCGGTGAGGCATAGAGTATGGATCCAAGAATGAAAGGATTTCGAGAACAAATGGCTACAACTGCGGTACTGTGTCAAGGAAGAGGATGTAGAAATGGCCATCAAGGATTGGTGCGATCACTGGAGGATTCTAGACTTGAATCAAGAGATGCCCATTGATAAGGAGGATAATGAAGCAAAAGAACAAACACATAAAAGAGACAAAATGACACCCAAGAATCCAAATACAGGCCAAAAACTAACACAACAGAAAAAAGGAGGTGTGTCCAAAAAAGGTACCCAGGTGGGGAAGAACAACAACACCTAGGCACCACAGGAACAAGAAAAAGAGACTAAGACATCATAGGGGACCACATCAAGTGCTATCAAGTAGGAGAAAGGCTATAACAAGAGGCAAATTATACAAATGGGGGGTGTGCGCAAGAAAAATAAGGCTCACAAAATGCCACAAGAATATAGGATCAAGGAGGACGACACATACCTCGTGGTCCAGGATAAGAAAATAAAGTATTTAATGAATCTCAACACCAAAGGGACATGATACCATATGAGATGGAAGACATGAGGCAACTCCTCAAGTAGGTCAAAGAAACACGGAGGGTTGGAAGAGGAATAGAATCAATCCCCTCAACATCACAGATAGGAGCCAAGGCTGGGTCGAGTGAGTAGGATAGGATCAAGATGACAAAACAACCGAGCTCAAAATTTTTCATTACACCCAACATGTTGCGCATGGACGATATTGTGGTCCTGACACCACTAAAATACATGGCACAATTACAGTTGGTAATAACATGGATACAAACTAAGGCATTGTATAAACTATAAGTCAAAATCGCACAGGAGGTACAGTCACAAACACACACAGATGCAAAAGAATTGCAACAGATGAAGAGCACCATAGAAGAGTGGGAATTGGTGCTCGAGTAGATCAATATCAAGACCAAATATGAGAAATATCATGCTGATAGGATCCCGTAGGGATTGACTATAGACTATGACAAAATTCCAAAGAGCACATAGATAATAAAGCTCACGATGATACAGAATATTGATCAGATTATGTAGACAATCAATCAATACAAGAAGGAGATCGAGAACCTCTGGTAAAAAATAACCCCTACAACTCCCTTGGAGGTCAAGGAGCAAAGGAAGCAACATCATAGATGTAGGATATGGAGCGACAAGTCCATGCAGTTGCCGACTTGTTCGATAAAACAACACGACTATAGATAAAGCTAGAGGAGGATAAACATGTCCAATAGTGGGACCAAGAAGAGGAGAAGATAAGAGTAGCTATCGAGGACCTCAAGCAGAGGAAAAAGATTATGTCGATCACTGAGGGCATCAAAGGAGCACAAGATATGAAGAAGATGCAAGAAAAACTCATAGTCATGCAAACACAAAAGAAGGATCGACAATGTCAAATGGAACCTCTCCAAGAGAGGGTAGCAAAGGTCATTGTGTAGGCATAAGATGCAAAGAATAACATGGCATGGACTCAGGAAGAGTGTGTAGAGATGATAAGTGATGTGATCCCATCAGAAGTATTGGGCACACTCAGAGAAAATATTGCGCAGGATCAAACATAAGAAAAGGAACTCACAAATAAGCTTCAGGCTCTCGTAGGAGATATTGAAGAAGCACACAAAGTTTAGGTGGCTTGGGATGAGCCACATGTTAGTGTTGGGGGTCTGTTGGATGCAGACCTAGTTAGGAAGAAAGGTTATTTTTGGAGGAGAATCATGCAAGGAGGAAAAGATAGCTGGAAGGAAAGGATGCACGTGTAAGGGAAGTAGGTGAGGTGTGCATGCAATGAATACTTAACGACGTTAGGGTTATGGTTTTTGTAATGTATTGTAATGGATGATGATCCAAGGATATAAATAAATAGTAATTAGAGAAATATGAGAGAGACAGAGGGTGGGCACAAAGACGTAGACACCCACAAACAGAGAGATAATTGTAATAACTATACGCAAAATTAAGCCGGTGAGTTAAGCAAGTAGTGAGCCACTTGATCCCAAGGGTTAGATAACATGCTAAGGAGCTTGGTGCGATCTAGTTTTCCTCATTGGGATCAAGAAGCCAGTGGAAAGAATGAGATATAACATTGTAAACATGCATGGCATGATATAATTATGAACCATAATAAAATCTTGAGAGAGAGATATTTGTGGACGTATCCCGGGGGGGTGAACCATAATAACACTTGTGTTATGTGAATGAATGTATGTGTATTTATGCAGATGAATTTTTGAATGTTAGATGAATGAATTAACTAGTTAGATATGGTATTCCACATGCATGGATAGAATGAGTGTTATAATTAGATGTTAGTCTGAATGAATTAGTATTATAGAGCATAATCACAGATCTCTAATCATTCTTAGGTTGCTAACACTTGAATATTGCAACCACCCATAGAGATATCTTGGGTGAGACTACATAGTACACTCTGTGTGTTGCATTTCCTTCTGGTCTACCAGAGGGGATGATAGTTTTAAACGGATTTTGTTGGGATCTTATCAAATCTGAACCAGGGTCAATATATGATGGTAGAATCATAATAAACCATAAAGAATCTTCAATACCAATAGAAGAGTAGAAATCCAATAGATATATCACTTTGCCTTAGAGAGGGACCCCATGGAATCAAACCAGTTAAACTGATTCCCCCCACAACCATAAACTTTTTATTCCTACCAAGATTTCATAGGAGGGTGCCCACGAAGAGTTATTCTAGAGCTTAAAGATTTCTAGCTTCAACGAGGCTACAAGTTCAGGAAATAACCCTTCCACTCATGCGGTTGTTCACCAAATCCTGCTGCTGCAAAATTTTGAGCCGCATGAAGATCTTCCAAATAAGTGTTGTGAGCTTGTTTTATAATAGAACAAGGAATGTGAGTCTCAAAACATACACATACACAAAACATAGTGCTCAACAATGTAACATCCCACTCTGACGCACTTACCAAACTATTATTTGAGGACACTTGCTCGCAAGTGATCTGGATTTATATGATGATAAAACTTTTCTTTCATTTGGATGCATTGGGTTATATGACAGGATGATTTCACTACTATGA
>ML827288.1:6463-52971 GCA_009831015.1 Picea engelmannii | reverse complement strand
GCTTGTGGTTACGTGTCGTACGTCATGGTCATATGCTTATGTTCATCTGGGTTGCTTCCTTGTTCGTACGCACTCACACTTTTCAAAAAAAAAATTTGCACCTGTCACTAGAATGGTTGTCGTAACGGGGCGGTCCGTTACAAACAATACAAAAAAAAAATAAAAGAGCGCTTCACAACCCTTCATGAGAGTGAGTAGAGATATATAAAGAGCGCTTCACAAAATAAAAAATAAAAGAGCGCTTCACAAAATAAAAAATAAAAGAGCGCTTCACAACCCTTCAAAAAGGAAAAAAACAAAAACACAAAAAAACAAAGCGAATAAAAGTAAAAATCAAAAGTGAAAAAAATATAAAGAAAAAAGCCAAGAAAGAAATCAAATACAAGTATAAAGAAAAAATCCAAGAAAGAAAGCGAATAAAAGTATAACCATAAGGTATCCTTGATTTGAATAAAGGATAACACATGGTTGATACCGTTCAATTTTACTAGCTGGAAGAGTGTCAAATGAATGCAAACTCAACCAATATTTTTTTTTTCAACCGAGATAAATACAATAACTCAATATTGTAATTGAAGAAAATATTAAAATAGAATGAAAAATAAAATACAATAACAATTCATTTGTACAATGTTTTATAGAGTGTTTAATATTTAAATTCATATATAATAAATTGTTTTTTTTAAATATCTTTATAAAATGTGCTAGTCATAAATTTTTAAGGTGAATAATATTTTATAAGATTTCTTAGTATATGAAATTTTATTGAATATAGTTATTTCTATTACATTTAAATATATGATTATTTAAAAATAGTATTTCAAAATAAGGAAAATATTTTGATATAATTTTACAATATATGATATTGAATTGGTTTTCTTCTACTCTTATTCGACATATAGGTTTTTCCATTGTATTAAAAAATAAAAAATAGTTTTCAGATATTTTAGAACAAAGAAAAACAATTTTATATTTATTTTAAAATATAAATTAATAAAGATTGAATGAAAACTAATGTTTATTATTTATTATGTTCCTATATTAAAAACTGGTAGAATAATCAATATTTTAATGATGTTAACATATTCTTGTGATCTTATATAAATAAAAAATGATATTTTGAACATGAGCTTCTTTGTATTTACCCTATATAAATCTCCAGTGTATTCTTTCACTGGCATCATCTTCTGTCTCAAATTTTGCATCCTCCGAAACAGATTTATTTGATAATCCCTGGGTATAAACTTGGCTTCCATTTTTGCAACCATTCTATCCCATCTTTTGATTTTCTTCTTTCCCTTGCAATGTTTATCAGCCTCCATTTCATCCCACCACAGTGTTGCATGCTCTTTAATTCTAGTAACGACATGTTTGACTTTCTTGTCTTCCTTGACATCCTCATAGTCAAAGTATTTGTCTAGAGCTCTAATCCAGTCTAGAAGCTATTCAACATCCAAGTTGCCTTCATACATTGGAATGTCCATTTTTTCCATAGCACCTATCCTAGCAAAAACCTTGAATAAGAATTCTTCTGCAGCATCTTCGACTGCAAATTCTTCTCCTTTATTTTCAGCTTCATTTTCACTTTCAACTTCGCTGATATCCCCAACGTCAACTGTGAACCTCTGTGTTGTCTCCATAGCATCAAGCCTAACACGTAATTCACACATTTCTCTTTCCACTGCTAGATAAGACATTGCCCTTTGTCTCCTTCTCGACGGCATGGATATAAAATTCCTCTTTTCTCTCTACTACAGAAAGAAAAGAACTTGTTTTGGGCTCTGATACCACAACTACTATAGACCTCCTGCCCTCAGGCTGAGATCCATGCAGGATCTTCTTTAGACCATGGAAAGGGTTAACAAAACCCCTTGTTTAATCCCACACAAGATTTCAGTTTTTGCAAGTTGGGGCGCTTCGAACACTATGCCATGGCTCTTGGCAATAGTTGGAATGTGAAATTTTGAATGGGCTTATGGTGTAATCCCCCTCTCCAGCGTGACCACAACCAAGCCTAGGTGCAAGCCTAGGTGCAAGCACCTTTCACGACTCATGAATTCATGAGTTGGATCACCACTCCTTTTTCACTCTCCTTGCGAATCCCTGATTCCAAAATCCATCCTTCGAAGAGATCCAATGGTTGTATTCCTCCATTGATATGACGAACCATGTCGTATCGAGATTTCGCAAATCAACGATTCAAGATGCTTGACCCCAAACCTCTTGTCACTCCATTTTCTGAACTCTGATATGCGAGTTAGCATGCGATATCAATGACCCACATTGATCTATGGCAGTCACTATCCCTCTAGATATTAAGGGTGTTGAAAAGACACTCAGTCTTAATCTCTTCGATATTCTAAGAGATCCAATGGTTCACGAGATTTCAACACTTCCTCCTGAAGCGATTCAACTGTATGATTCAACTTCTCAAGGACTTCTGGCCAGATGACTTTGTGTCCTTTCCTCCTGAACTTGATTCTTGTGAAACAATTCAACCTCCGTCTCCCTTTGGAATAATTCACAGGTTCTAACCCTCCTGAGATTTCACTTGCAAACTCAAGGCCTCCAAAAAGAGTCCCTTCACGCACTCCTTGTGATTTTTTTAAAATAACCTCTGGTTATTTTAGATCTTCGACTCTGTTCACTCCTTGCGACAACATTCCTTCAATTTCTCTCTTTGATTTGGTAAAATCTAAGACTTCACCCAGTCTATGCACACCTTGCACGGATCTATGCTCTGCTAACACTCTTTCCTATAAAGACAAAGTTTGAATCTCTTTTGAGAGTTTTGAGGTAAAAATCAGAGTCTGATCGATGCACTCCTTTCAGACTCTCCACTGCACTCTTGTAGGCATTCTGAGAAAGAGAAACAACTGAAACTCATTCTCCCCTTATCCATAATTCAAATATTCAATATAAAATCCTAGGACATACACACACATATTTTCATTGAAATAAAATGTGCACAAAGAATTCAAACAAGACGTAATATATCATTCAAAAGGCTATCCCAACATCCATAACAAACACAAATATTGGAATCAAATATTTTCTTTCATTAATTCCAGTGCTCTCATACATGGTAAACAACTATAGCTAGAATTCATGAAAAAAAAAATTCTTTGTTCTCCTCTGCATCTCTACAACTTATGAAATATGAATCGTAATTTTACCAATGATCAAATGGCGAGGGTGTCTATCATCCATTTTCCCTCCTACCTCCTATGCTCCTAAAACTATCTAATCTATTATTTAAATATGTCTACTTGATATTCATTACGCATAAATGACTCTACATTCGACAGATGAGAGCAACACTCCAGATCTGCTTACAATGTCCAAAACACAAAGGTATGTTCTCTTCCCTAGATATTACATTAATGTCCATTCATTAATCTTCAAAACACTTCAAAATGTGTGCTGGTGATTTTCCATCTATCTCCTTTGGTTAGGTGTGTGCCTTTGGCTTTATACGATGCTCTTGCATCAAATTTTCTTCTATATTCCATGGTTAGAACAAAAACATATTCTAGTATATCATAATTATGGTTGACATATGGTTGACCACATTTAACTATATTTGATTATGATAGAACATTATTGACCATGGTTGACCATGTTTAATTATAAGTGACTATGGTTGAGCATGATTAACTATGATATATTTCTTATGTCAAATTTCTATGACCATGTTTGACTATGGTATGTTCCTTATGTTTGACCATGTTTAACAATGGTATGTTCTTTATGTTTTATTATGGATAACCATGTCATGTCATGGTTGAATTATGTTGGATTGCTACATCCCTCAATGGCTATGTCAAAATGCGATTTTCATCAAGGGTTATGTCACATTGTGACATTCCTCTAGGGTTGTGTTTGATTGTGATGTTCCCCAATGATTATATCCCATTGTGATTCAATATGTTATGTCAAATTGACTCATTCCTCTATGGTTACATCACATGCGATGTTCATTAAGGGTTATCTCAGCTTGTGGCATTTCTTAAGGGTTATGTTTCAATGTGATGTCCCCAAATGGTCATGATGCATCGTGATATTCATCTTGGTCATATTATATGAAATTTCTATGTTCCTTAATGGTTATGTCTCATTACAACATTAATTAATGTTTTTGTCACATTTATTGGTTTGTGATGCTACTCAATGGTTATGTAGCATTGTGAAATTATCTTGGTTGACTAATGTTGAATTGTTGTGTTCCTCGATGCTTGTGTTGTAATGTGATGTTCCTCAATAGTTGGGTAAAATTGAGATGTTCCTCGATTGCTATTTCATATAGTGATGTTTATCATGGTTGACTCATGTCAACGATGGTTTTATTTAGTTTTTCATGGTACACTATGGACATGGTTAACTATAGTTGATTTATGGTTGAATTTCATTCAACTGCAATGCTTGATAAGGGTTTTGTTGGATTATATGTTCATCATTGTGACATCAAGTTATGTTCGACACATTGAGATGTAGGTTTATGTTCATCACATTGTGATATTCATCAAATATTAGGTTGGATTGCATCATATTGCGATGTTCATGAAGGGTTATGTTGAATTACAATGTTAAGGATTATGTTGGATTGCAACATGCATCAAGGGTTGCACTGGATTGTGACATCCATCGAGGGATTACATGGTTGAATTTCATCACATTGCGATGTAAATCATTATGTTACATTGTGGAATTAGCCAAGGTATTGTTGTTGAATTTTATCACATTTTGACATTTTGCAAGGGTTATGTCACACTGTGAAATATGCCAAGGGTTATGTTGGATTATGATGTTCCCCAATTTTTTTTTTCACTTTACAAAATTTATATTCGTTGTGTTATGTTGAATTTCTATGATTGTCTATGGGTATGTCTCTTTGCGATGTTCATTAAGGGGTATGCTACCTTGTGACATTCCTTAAGGGTTATGTTTTAATGATATGTTCATGAATGGTCATGATGCATTGTGATATTCATATTGGTCGAATTATAACAAAATTTTATGTTTCTCATTGGTTATGTTGTATTGTGACATTAAAAAATGGTTGTGTATATAAACATAACCACAAGTAACTTGGGTTGACCATGTCTAGCATTGATTGACTATGGTTGAAAATTGGTTCCCATATGAAAATGTATAACAAAGGTTTTCTATGGTTATGTTACATTGTGACATTCATGCTGGTTGAATTTTGGTTAAATTGTTATGTTCATCAACGATTGTGACACATTGATGCAATGTCCATCAAGGGGTTTTTCACATTGAAACATTCCTGAAGGGTTTCCTTCGATTATTATGTTCCCAATGGTTATTTTTCATTGCGATGTTCATAGCTTTTTGGGAAATGTTGAATTGCACATTCCTCAATGGTTATGCTGCATTGCCACATTCATCAAAGGTTATATCGCTTTCCGATGTTCCTTAAGGATTATGTTTAACTGTGATGTTACTCAAAAGTAAGTTTCATTTTGATATTCATCTTAGTTGAATTATATGGGATTGATATGTTCCTTAATGGTTAACTCACATTGTAACATTTATCATGTGGGTTATGTCAAATTTATGATGTTGGTTAATTATTATAAATTATTATATTTGAAAAACAAAAGCTAATATGTTTACATGGGTTTGAAAAAATATATGTGTAAGTTTCATTTGTAATTTAGAAGTAACATTGTAAAATTTATAGAATAAAATGACAAGAAACATGTGTTCATTAATTGATTTGTTTTTTTCATGAATTCAAAAAAGAAAATGCTTTGACAAAATAAAAATTTAATCTTAATATCAAATTAAAGTTCAGAGTATAATACCTTAACATGGTTTATAACAAAATGAGATTGATGTTAAAAAACAAATAAATTATTATTATTAATTAATTGTATGTACTAACTAACAATTGTGACTCTTCCTAATTCACATTTTTGTATGGCACTTGCATTTATAATAATTGAAAATGAACATTGTTAAGTTCTATAATAGAAGGAGAAGAATCACATGTTGATTAACATATATGGTTTGACAAAAAATACATTAAAGTTTAATATTAGGTCACATATGAACAAATTTTCATTAATATAATATAAAATTTAACATTTACACTCAACAAAATATTANTATATATATATATATATATATATATATATATATATATATATATATATATAATTAATAACACATATTCACTTAACACAGTATTTTTTTTATGAATAACATACTTTCGACTTTTTGACATAGAAAAAAAGGAAAAGAGAACTATGTCTTAATCATCAAATTTTTTTTCCCAAAAGGGTTGGATCCAATGGTTGAAAGAGAGGAGTTTTCCACCATTCGAAAATGTTCAATTCCAATGAGGGTTGCTTAACCTGGAGCCATGGGGACACCTTGATATAGTGCCTAAACATGTGGTTCCATTTAGAGATATTGCATTAACTGATATCATGGCTCGTGCACACATAAGTGGACCAAATCCCACCCCCATGTACATCATTTTGTTTTTCTTAATTCTCGGATGTGGTTCCTTCCAATTCCACAGGAAACATCACTAGCATGATGGAACCGACACTTAGCCTAAGGGACCAGATGGATGTGACCATCTGGGACCATCATACACCTATCCACTCACTAATCCATAAGAAATTAATGAAAACACCAGGTGGTGTACATCTACAGGTGAGAGAGGATTGTGGAATTTATGGAGATACACATGGAGATGATTGGCATGATAAACCACTTCAGCCTCATGAAGAATATAAAGTTATTCATTCATTTTTCCATTCATTTGGAAGTATCTTGGTGGTGTACTTCATGGTTTACAAGCGGTTATCTATGATTATAATGAGGAGTGTGGCATCATTGATACGGATATAACTTTTGAGTCTCACAAATAATTTAGGGCAAGGTTGGTACCCCTATCCTAATTTGACAAAATAATTGGTTCTTAAGAGGGAAATTTGGTTTAGGAGTGTGATCGTCTACATGAGAGGGAGGAGGAACACATGAATTATCATCATTCATCCCTTTATGATAAAAATGAGTGAATAAAGAGGGGTAAGATGGTTGATGTACAATAGTTCAAATCTAGAATTGGTTTATAGCCATGGTCATTCTTTGGTATCTTCCCACCTCTCATGGATTTGGGTTTAATCTGATTTTGTTTATAGCTAACTATTTTTTCTTCTTTTGTTTGTCTTTATTAACATGGAACTATGAGGATTGAATATGTGTTCCCTCTCTATGAGTATGTCTCATCCTTCCAAGGAAGTAATTGCTTCCATCGAGTTTTATGAAGACTTTGTTCCTAAGGAGGACAAAGAAACTATGCAATGATTGGAAGCATAATTTTTCCAAAATTGGTATTTTAAAGATGATAAAGAGGTAGATTATCATGTGGGGGGATTAATTCCTGATATTGGTTGCACCAAGAATAGGAACTCAAAGTTTTTTCGTAACCTAGAAATGTACTGGCATATGAAAATGATGTTTTCCTTAGGCATGCTACCCAAGGAGGAAGATGGAGACTCCATATTAATAATGTACTTTTTTTTATTTGACGAAGGGATGATGTTCCCAAACATTTAAAAGAGGGTAGAGTGCATAGGAAATGTAATACTTTGAACATTGAAAATAATAAAATACATCATTGGATGCAAGAGAGACAAGGAAAATAGTTATAGGGGTATATGGTTCCATGAGAGAGAAGTGGTTACATGAGATTATTCAAGGGGGAAGGCCATGTGGTTCTTGATTTAATGTAATTATATAAACCCCTCCTACCGAATATTTGTGGGTTCTTCATTCAATCTTCCACTCTATCATATTGTAACAACCCTAGTTAAATGATTGCTTGAGGTTTATCAGGTATAATTAATTAAATAATTAACTGTCCTAATATATTTTAGTTAAACAATGATTATTTATTAATAATATTAATTAATTAATTAATTAATAATTGTTTATATATGTTGATTAATTAATTAATTAACTCATTAAAGGTTTGGGTAATGAATTAAGAGCTTAATATTTTTTATTTATTTATTATAAAACTTTACGTATGCAGGGGGATGAAGCATTGAGTGGAGGGATAAGGTGGGTGGCATTAAAGGAGGGTAGGAGTCGGTGAATGAAGGAGGATATGACTGGAAAGATGCCTTCGGGAGAAGGATTATGAAATTTTTGGGGAGGAGCATTATTGCAGGAGAAGGACTGTATTTTCAGTTTTGATATTTTTTTGGTTTTGGAGTTTGGGTAGATTGTTATAGGGGTGCGCCAGGTTGCTGGGAGTTTTGGGCTTGGAGGCTAGGAATCCTCATGGAATCATGGAGCTAGGGAGCTGGACAGGCTCTGTTCCTAGCTGGCAGGGAGGAAGATTCAGTTTTGGGTAGAATTTTGGGCAAAGCAGCAGAGTGGACAACCAGAGATCGAGGATTTAGCATCAAATGAAGGTATGTTTATTTATGTATTTTCATGAATATGTGGTGTTATGTGATAGTTATGTAATTTATTATCATGCTTTTCATAAATTTAAATTTATACTGCTTATATGCTGAATAATGAAATTGCTTATTGCTTATACGTCGAAATAATCTTAATTGTTTAAATTTACGAATTTTATTAGGCTTTGTTAAATTAGGGCCTTACACATGATATCAGATCCCTGGTTTAAAAAATTGGACCAGGGCCTACCCACCTACCCGCATGTATGAAGGACAGTTTAGGAATGGAATTGTTCTAACCCTGAAATTAAAAAAAAAAACCCTAAAATAGTTATATTGAAACCCTGAAACCCTTTAATTAAATGAAAATCCAAGCTCTAGCTCCAGCTCCACCTAACCTGCAAGCCAATCATACATTTTTTTTTACATAGATATAAATATAAATAATGATATACATACATAAATGTTTTTAGCACATATAGACATAAATATAATATATATATTATGCACAAAAAAAAGATAACAAATCCCCCTCACAATTAAAGGTTTCAACCATTAGATTTCAGACAAGGCTGAAACAAAAGTTCATTATAATCTTTGGGAGTATTCCCTTTTATTTCAACAAAAAAAAAAAACCTACCAGAACAATACAAGCCCTCTCTTTTACACATTTCTGCGCAAAGTGTTGTGTCTGCGCACAAGTTATGTAAGTCTTAAACCAGATCCAAATTCCAGCACACCAGGAAACATGCATCAAGTGCCAAGCCATAAAGGGGAACATATCAAGATCATGAGCCACTGATCTCCTTTAAGCATAAAATCGAGTGTCAAATCCACGCGACCTGCAACCGCACACATAGCCAATAATAATTGATGTAAATATATATATATATATATATATATATAAAATAAAATTTTGAGCCTGAAGGCCATTCTCTAGTCCACAATTGTTAAGCACACCTACACCAACACACAACATATGTCCACGAGAATACAAATCACAACACCAGATCAACGCCCAAGACCAAACACGAGGTGCAAGGTGAAGAGCCCACGGGTCCATGTTTCTTGCACTACACAGGCCTAGCCCCGAGCCCCGAGCTTGTGCTCTTTCTTAGCACACAACATCATACGTCGATAGAGTTGACACAATACACAAAACCTAGTGCCATAGATAAAAAAAAATAATAATAATAAATAAATAAATATGAGTAAGGGAGAAAATGGAAGGATGCAAAGCAGAAGGAAGATAGACTCATTTGGTGTATTCGTGCTATGTGTGATTGCAATAGGTGTGTTTCATATCAGTAGAAAAAAAGGGGCGATGTTCATGGGAACTCTCGGAGGATTACACGATCTGAAAGATTTTCATAACTCAATAGAGACACTCGATCTTGGGCGCTTTGTCGTTGACGAGCACAAGAAAACATATCTACAATCCAGGTAATTCAACAATAAAAGTATGAATCATGATTCACAGAGGAAAAACAAGAAGAAAGAATACTGCAATCCTACTCTTCATTAATTTCCCCATTCTGAACAATTGCATTAGAGTGAAGAAAGCATACAAAAATCCACCCCCAAAAAAACTTGTTACCCATGTTTATCAGACTTTCAGGGAGTCTGTCCACCAGGAATACCAACCCGTTTTTATCAGACTTTCAAGTACCAATAAATTGAAATTGAAATAGATGGGAAGATATAAACTAAAACACTTACCCCACTTAGGCCCAAGGAGCCTATCCACCAAGAATACCAACTCATTATGATAAAATACACACTAATCCACACACCAATCTATGAAACAAGCCAAATTATCTGAATGAGGATGAGATAATATTTCCAAATGGAATCAATGTTGCAGTTGAGAAATGAAGACAGTTGAGCACCCGTAGTTTATTATTAATGAAATAACTTTCCTAGATCCTTTAGGCCCAACTAGCAGAAGTGTTGTAACAGTTGGAATTTTGTAATGATTTTTGTTTATACCAAACACAATCGCCACATGTCAAATCCCAACACCAAACCAATATTTTGCACTACAGGTCTCAATAAGACAAGCCCCGGGTCTGTATCTTAAGAGCCTTTCCTTTTCATCTTGAATTCTGTCATATCACATTTTTTTTGCATTGCATTCTTCTGAGTGACCTTCCAACGCATCTCTACTCTCTGGTGCTCCTCTCTTGAATGACCTTCTAATCCATGGAGAAATTGTAGTTGGTTTAAAGTGATGTCTTCCAATGCAGATGTATTTTACCACTACATTTGTAACACAAGGCATGAAATGTGCACTTAAAATATAAGCCACAATACACAGAAGCCATCACCCAAGCACCAACGACCAACGCTAGAGACAAAACACACAAGCCATCACCCAAGCACCAACGACCAATGCTAGAGACAAAACACACAAGCCATCACCCAAGCACCAGCGCTCAGAGACGAGCATTGAGCCTGCCGAGAGGGACAAAGAAAAGTGGAGAGGCAACAGAGTGTTAGATGAATGTTTGTGTAAGGTTTGAGGGGATGAGAGCCTGAGAGAAAGTATGTGTAGGGTTAGGTTTAGGTATGGAAGGTGTGGAGGAAGAAAGGTGGGCATGTGGAATCCATGCGTTCCCACACTTTTTTTTTTAATTATTTTGATTTTTTGTTAAAAAAAAACACATTTATTAAATTGCATTTTTTTAATATTTTTTTTCTATTTGTTTTATAGATTTATAAATATTTGTTAAATTAATCATTTAAAATTTGTTGTTACATAATCCAAATTTTGTTAAATATTATTAAATTTATGTTAAACATTTTTTTAAAAAAATTATTAAATTTATGTTAAACATTTTTGTTAAACATCATTCAATTTACATTTAAAATCTATGCTTTAATTAAATAGTTTAATTTTTAAATATTTAAAATTTATTTATATTTAAAATTGTGTTTAAATTATATTTAAATTAATGATCTAAATTCATGTTTAAATTTAAAACTACTTAAGGTGATTAAATTATTAGTAACTAATAAATTAGAATGATTAATTAACTAAGTGAGTTATCAATGTTAATGATAAATTATGATTAGAAATCACGATTAATTAGTTTTATATGAAAAGTTTAAAGGACTTAGACCAGGATAATCGGGAGGGGTTCCATGCATGCTAGGAAGGTAAGTTAGAGGAATAGGCGAGAGGGGTACAATGCTAGTGTAACTATCGAGTGAGAGGGTAAATAGTTTTCTTAGGTGAAGACATCAAGCTTAGACGCTTAAAACCCAACCAAGCCACCTCCCTTAAAGAGAGTAATGTCAGTTTACAGACAAGTAAAAAAAAATTACGCCTAACCTTGTTTTCTAGTTAAGTTATAGAAATGTGAAATATCCTTGAACTCACCGTGACAACTTTGGTTGATGCAAGTTAAATCATATAGGATGGTTAAGAATCGAGGGAATTCAGGCATAGGGACATCATCCCAGGGACCGCCAACGTGACCACCACCATCGCTGGAACTAGCTCTCATACTGTACTCTTTGGAGGCCATAAATGAGACTTTAAAAGGGCGTCAACCAGCAGGGATCGAAGTGGAACCTCCACCATATGGAATGGGTAATCCTAAAGCGTTGAGGGATTTAGGGGGAGGACCTCCACCCGAAGACATCACTAGAGAACTGCAGAAGATCAAAATTTCGGAGTTTTTTGGGGGTCGCGCCAGTGAACATGTCGAGGCATGGTTGGAAGGCATGACGAGGTGTTTTTCCTTAAGGGACTATGCATCCACCTCAAAGGAAAAGATAGCAATTTTTCAGTTGAGAGACAGTGCCTTTAACTGGTGGGGAAACCTGGAAAGGCAACTGCATCTTACCCCAGACACCGTATCTTGGGAACTTTTTGAGGAGAGGTTCTAAAGGAAATATCTGCTAGCTTACTATGAGGAACGTCAGGTAGGAGTGTTTCATTCTCTAGTATAGGGAAATAGGACCGTAGAAGAATATGAGATCAGGTTGATGGAATTGGTCAAATATGTTTCATATATGGATAATGACCAATGACAGGCAGAACATTTTGTCTATGAGTTGAACCCTAATATAAGGGCTACAGTGCAGATGTGGAAATCATCTTCAGTAGAAGAAGTTATAGAAAATGTGCGTTATGCGGAGGAACACATGAACTTAACTAGAGGTACGAGACCGACCTTTCCGCATCATCCTGGATTCATAGCGAAGGCCCCTAGGACATTTCCCAAGGGAGGGGGATCAATTCCACCTCCATATGGTAATAGAGTCGCACCAAGGACAGTAGCCGCAGGGATTTCAATGGCAGTGAGTGTAGCATATCATTCATCACTGACGATGCAGGCAAGTCCACAGCCATCTCAGGGAGAAGCTAGTAGGGGCAGGGGTTCCACGGGAAGGAAATCATTTCAGAGACAGTCACATAATAGTGCATAGGTTCAATCCTATGTTACATGTTGGGGATGTGGAGGACCCCATTACCAGCATGACAACACAGACTTACAATCAAGATTTGTGCATAGAGAAGGAAAGGCCCCGATGGGAAGAGCAAGTAGCAACCACTAGATTTACACAGTGGTTAATAATTGCTAGGCTGAACATCAATCCACGGTGGTGGAGTCATCAGGTACGCTAAATCATATCGATTTTAAGATTTTATTTGATTTTGGTGCAATAGATAGTTTCATTTCACCATCTTCCTTAGAAAAGATTGGGCTATCTGTTATTTCGCCATCTGCACTACAAAGTGGTGATGGGTTTTGCTATTTTTGAGAATTCTTCCACAAATATATGATAATAACCTATTAGCCCCATGAAGCTTCTCACCTCATTGGCATTTTTTGGCACCGGCCACTCCATAATGGCCTTTACCTTTTTTGGGTCCACAGAGATTCCTTCACCGGAAATGATATGACCTAAATAGTGGATTTATTTCTAGAAGAAGGAACACTTCGACAACTTCCCATACAATTTGTTCTCTCTAAGGCAGGATAACACCACTCGTAAGTGTTCCTCATGCTCTCTTTCATTTTTGGAATTGTTTGCACTCTTTTCATCGATGTGTGAGCAAAAAGTGAGTGCTTACATGCCTAGTTGGGCTCTGCTAGTCATGACAGCTGTATGTAAAGAGGTTAGAAAGAAAACAACTAAAGATTTAACAAGAATTAAACAAAAACTACAAGAAAACATGAGCATAATAACAAAAATAAAAACAAATGAAAATGGACCAATATCACCAATATATAGCTTGATCTGATTGATGAAATCCAAAGACACAATGGAGAAAGAGGACTTGGGTCCCTTCCCTCTCCAATGGAAGGCTCTTGAGGCCCTCAACTGATTTGCTCTCCTTATGATGAAGGTGAAAATGTGAATGAAAGAACTCCAAGCTTCTCCACTCTAGTGGGAGATGGAAAGCCTATGAAATGGTGTTGATTATGTCAATTACCAAAGAATGAGTCTCTAGTAATCTCAACAGCATAACAATACAAAGAATTCCTTGAAGAAATGATGGTCATTCATGCCTTTTTATAGCCAAGCTTTGAGCTATTATGCAACCCCTTTTGAATGTGAAAAGAGGCCCTTTAGGGCACATTTAGGTCTTTGACCAGCCTCCCCCTGCAGATTGAGCTCGGATTTGATGTCAAATCAACTTGGGAGCCGATCCATTAGTGGTTGGGAGGCCGACCAGCTTCATAAATGCGCCGTTTGGCAGGCGCGCGGGTTTTGCACCCCACAGCCGCGCATATGCGCCCTTTGTACGAAGGTATGGCACGCATGCGCTTGTTTTCCATGGGCGCGATGTGCTTTTGAATTTTCTAGCCAATTTTGTATAGTTTTGGCCCTTTTGTTGTGCTGTGGAGCTAATCCTTGCGCCATGAATGACTGTTTTTCTGTGTTGATGATGTGGAGTTCTTGTCGCCCTGTGCGGACGAAATTTCAGTGATAACAGGAATAGATGAGGATGTCATCTAGAAAGACTTGTACAAAACAGTCTAAGTACTTTCAGAATACTTTGTTCATGAGGCTCATGAATACTATTGGTGCATTCGTCAATCTAAAAGGTACTACGACGAACTCATAATGTCCAAACAAGGTTCGAAAGGAAGTTTCAGGAATATAGCCTTCCTTAATCCTTAACTGGTCATACCCTAATCGCAAATCGATATTTGAGAATACCACTGCTCCTTTCATTTGATCGAAGAGGTCATCTATTCACGTCATTGGGTACCTATTTTTCACTGTAGCATGGTTCAATTCCCTATAATCTATACACAATCGTAAGGAATGATCCTTCTTCTTTACAAAAATTATTGGTGCACCCCAAGGTGAGACACTGGGCCTTATTAGCCCTAAGTCCAGTAACTCTCAACTGCATTTGCAACTCACAAAGTTCTGGTGCTGTCATTTGGTACAGAGTATTGGAAATTGGTTCTGCACCAGGTTTTAGCTCAATAGTAAAATCAAGCACCCTCTCAGGAGGTAACCCTGGTAACTTATTAGGGAAAACATCCTTAAATTCCAAAAATATCGGGTACTAATCCAAGGAGGGTCCCTTCCTTTCATTCATTTCTTCCATTACATATAGTCGACACCCTTGCCTCAAGCATTGCTTAACCTTCATAGTTGAGATAAAGCGTAATGACACCTTTCTCCGTACACCCTGGATCTCTACTGGTCTTCCTTCATCGTCGACACAAAGAACCCTTTTTGCGGAACAATCTACCAAAGCTCAATGATATTCTGACCAATCCATTCCAATGATTAGGTCATACACCCCGAAATCAGTGACGTATCCCTTCAACCTGGCAGTACACACTCCTAGGTCTACTATACAATTATCAACGCTAGGTCCTACAACTTGTTTTTTCCCCGAAGCCATCTCAACTTGTTTAAAGTCATCGTGCTCATAGGATGCCAACCCACTCTTTTCTAATGCAGATGGTGAAATGAAACTATCTGTCACACCATAATCAAATAAAATCTTAACATTGATATGATTTAGCATACCTGATGACTCCACCACCCATCACCATCTGCCTTAGTTTCATAACATATTGGGCTTACGAGGTTACTAACTAGTGTGCCAATTATACGAGTGTTGGATATGGAAAAGGACTTCACAGTCTGCATGGATACCTCAAAGAAAGGGTTGGGGGCCGTGCCAATGCAGGATGGAAGAGTGATAGCTTATGCATCAAAGAAGTTGAAGAAACACGAAGAGCTTTATGCTACTCATGATTTAGAGTTGGCAGTTGTAATGCTAGCTCTAAAACTTTGGAGGCACTATCTTGTAGGGTGAAACATTGAGCTCAAAATGGACCATAAAAGTTTAAAACATCTCTTTAGTCAAAGGGATCTGAATGCCAGGCAAAGGCGATGGAGTGAGTTTATGAGTGAGTACGATTTTGGTATTTCATACTTCAAGGGAAAGGAAAATGTGGTTGCAGATGCCTTGATTAGGAGACCACATGTCTTCTCCTTGGTACCTTTAAAGGTCAATCTGAGGGAACATGTGTTGATGCAACTCCAAGGAGATAGTTGGTGTTTAAAGGTTACCTCAAAACTCTAGAGTGGGAGGCAATTAGATCCAAAGTATGAAGGATATAGTCTAGAAGCAGATGGACTATTGAGATATCAGGGAAGGATGTACATTCCTGAATATGGGGATATTCGAAGCATCATACTGAAGGAAGCCCATAGAGCACTTTACTGTGCACATCTAGGTGTGAAGAAGATGTACGCAAACATGAGGAAGCTCTTCTTCTGGGTAGGCATGAAGCACGATGTGGTCCATTTCATCGCCAAGTGCCTAGAGTGTCAACAAGTGAAAGTCGACCACCATCATCCTGCATGCCTCCTACAACCATATGATGTTCCTATGTCCAAGTGGGAAGTCATTTCTATCAATTTTGTTGTGGGGTTGTTGATCACATCTCATAGACACAATTCCATTATTGTGATAGTTGATAAGTTAACCAAGAGTTCTCATTTTATTCTAGTTAGAGACACTTATGATGTCACTGATGTGTCACATTTGTTTGTAAGTGAGGTCATCCATTTTCATGGGATACCTAAGAAGATCATTTCAGATAGGGATTCTAGATTCACTTCTAGGTTCTGGACAAGTTTGCAGTCAGTGTTGGGGACTCAGTTGAACTTAAGAACAACTTATCATCCTAAAACAGATAGGAAAACTAAGAGAGTAAATCAAGTCATGGAAGACATGCTTAGGATGTACGTCATGGATAATCAAACCCATTGGGAGAAGTACCTACCATTGGTAGAGTTTGCCTACAATAACAATTTTCATAGCTCCATCGAAATGCCACCTTATGAAGCTCTGTATGGAAGGCCATGCAGAATGTCGTTGAGTTGGGATAGATTAGAATACTAAGTGACATTTGGGCCAGAATTGATTCAATAGATGGAGAAACAGGTGATTCAGATTAGGCAGAGACTGAAGGAAGCACAGGATAGGCAGAAAATTTATGCGGATGTACACAGGATCAACCAAAGTTATGAAGTGGGAGACCAGGTTTTCATTTGTATCATGCCTAAAAAGAGTACCATATGGTTCAGGAAGGGGACAAAGTTGTCACCTCAATTTATAAGACCATTCAGAATCTAAGAGAAAATTGGACCCGTTGCCTATCATCTCGTACTACCACCCCACCTGCATAAAACTCATAATGTTTTTCATGTATTTGTTTTATGTCATTATGTTGTTGATGAATCACATAAGCTAAATTGGAATGAATTGCAGGTATCAGACGTAGGAACCCTCATGGTAGAACCATTACCCATATTGCACCGTAGTGTTCGACAGCTTAGGAACCGTCTGGTAGACCAAGTTAAGGTCCAATGGGACAAGTAAAGTCCAGGATCTGCTACTTGGGAAGATGCCGAGACACTACGATGATATTATCCCTCACTTTTTTGACCACCTCGAGAATATGTTTCTCTAAGGTTGGGTGTATCTAACAACACCTTTTGACTTAGATAGTCAGGATTACGTGAGGCCTACACACTTTTATTTTCTATTCACAAGGGAAACTATTAAATGATACATTTGAACTTTTAAGACGTATGAATCTTTATGAATGTTTAAATGTATTTGGATAATGATGGATATGATGCGACATATTTTGTGAATGAGAATCCTATGAAGATTTAAATGCTATTTGAATGATGTTGGATATGATGCAATCTATTATGTAAATGATAATTTTATGAATGGGTGTTGTTAATTGAATTATGGGATATTATGTGATCTATTTCTAACTTGAAAACTTTGATGTTAAAGTTGTTGGTACGTGGATATCGAATTGAAATTATGATTGTATGCAATTACTTGATGACAATGCATAGAAATGTATGAGTTTGTGTTACAGACTAATCTAGAGGTTATGGGCTATGAAATAGCCAAGGGATAATGATGATGAAAGTGGATGTCACGACCACTAGCCGAGAAACATTATGGTATGAATCTTTGTATGTGGAATTATATGGGTATGGATGCATTGTTATGATATGTGGACCAGTGTAGGATTTCAGGTGGTGAGACTACCCGAAAATGAATAGACGATGAAAAACATCCCAACAACATGGTGCCACTATCAATTCCATTGTAGGGTGTGGACCCTAGTTATGACTAGGAGGGGTGGAGGCTTTTCCCACCATGTATCCTCCAAAACCTGAAGTCATGAGAGGACAATGTTAGCTCACACTCCCCTAGACATGTGATGATGACTGTTAGTTTCCTGCTGGGGAATCTTGGTCAAGATAGTGACACTTCCACTTACAGGTTCTATTTGGAGTTAGGTCAATATAGTTGATTCTCCAGGATAGTCCAGTAGAGGAAGGATAGGAATGGAAGATGGAAGTAAGTTAGGGAGGAAGGATGAGTAGAAATAGTTGAGAGTGTATGGAGATTTGTCTTATGTTGGAACTTATTGTTTCCCTTCTGAAAAGAAAATGTATATATATATATATATATATATGAATATTCATAATTATGTAACTAAATTACAATTGTATAAATAACGTTCTTGAGTTAGATAATTGAAATTAAAGGATTTCAAAAACATTTGATTGGTTTACTGTCTTTTATAAAATGAATAGTCTTCTTGAATGGATTGGATGCATGAGGAAATTACTGTAGAGATGATAGTTATTGATATTAGTACATGAATCAAACTTGTATGTACTAGCTACACATGCATTTCTTTTGCATGTACACTAGTATGAATGAGTTTCTTGGCTTACTTACTAATAATGACAGTTATTTGTTATGAATGTGTGGACCATCTTTCTTTTCCCTTGTATCATAGAATACTTTAACTTCGGGATGAAGTTTCCTGAAGGGTGGGTGTATGTAACAACCCTAGTTAAATGATTGCCTGAGGTTTATCAGGTATAATTAATTAAATAATTAACTATCCTAATATATTTTAGTTAAACAATGATAATTTATTAATAATATTAATTAATTAATTATTAATTGTTTATATCTGTTGATTAATTAATTAAATAATTAATTAACTCATTAAAGGTTTGGGTAATGAATTAAGAGCTTAATAATTTTTATTTATTTATTATAAAACTTTACGTATGCAAGGGGATGAAGCATTGAGTGGATGGATAAGGTAATAAATGGAGGGATAAGGTGGGTGGAATTAAAGGAGGGTAGGAGTTGATGAATGAAGGAGGATATGATTGGGCAGAGGCCTTCAGGAGAAGGATTATGAAATTTTGGGGGAGGACCATTATTGCAGGAGAAGGACTGTATTTTCAGTTTTGATATTTTTTTGGTTTTGGAGTTTGGGTGGATTTTAACAGGGGTGCACAAGGTTGCTGGGATTTTTGGGCTCAGGGGCCAGGAATCCTCACAGAATCCTAGAGCTAAGGAGTTAGATAGGCTTTGTTCCTGGCTGGCAGGGAGGAAGATTCAGTTTTGGGTAGAATTTTGGGCAAAGCAACAGAGAGGACGACCAGAGATCGGGGATTTAGCATCAGATGGAGGTATGTTTATTTATGTATTTTCATGAATATGTGGTGTTATGTGATGGTTATGTAATTTATTAGCATTTTTTTCATAAATTTAAATTTTTTTTGCTTATAAGCTAAATAATGAAATTGCTTATTGCTTATATGTTGAAATAATCTTAATTGTTTAAATTTACGAATTTTATTAGGCTTTGTTAAATTAGGGAATTACACATATGAATCATTCATTCTTGTTCTTGGATGGGAAACAAGGATGAATTGTTGAGAAAAGAATACATTGGCTTATTGGATGTAGTAATTACTGGTGTATTCCAACGATCAACTTGTGCCTGCAAGCCTAAGATGAATTAGCATGTGCAAAACATTTCTCATAGTTTAAAATAATCATAGTCTCAACATGGATATTCTTGACCAGATGCACTGGAGCCCTGGAAAAAGTGGACCGCATGAGGCACTGCATGGAATTGAATGGGGTTCATTGTATTTCATTGGTGTAATATGGAGAGAAGAGAACTGATGTACTTTGGATTTTTGTGTGTTGAGAAACCCGTGAGAGCTTGAGTATTGACTGGTTTGGGAAGCTAAGTGTCACTATGGAATCCATCGTTGTTGATTTATAGCCTTGGCTTGTGATGACATGCTACTGATACTTGGATCGTTAGTGTATAAGGTTGGGTGGAACATCCGTTTTCTATGGCTAGTTGGTGATTGGTTTTGTTTAAGATAATTTCTCTCGGTCCTGGTTTTTTTTTCTTGTGTATTTATTTATACTGTGTATTATTTATTATCTTTGAGATTTGTATTTATAATGTTCTCTCTTGCTGGTCATTTTTGTGCAAGGAATGTTTAAGCATTATTTTTAATTCTATTCCATGAGATGTTATTGTGTTTCTTTCATGCTTCCTTACTAATCAATCATCATGAGAGTTCAAAATCAGGTCTTGAAGTGTATTTTTTAGGTATCGTGGTCTGACCTTGGGGGATAGGTACGTTACAAACACTTTCACCAACTCAAAGGTTGATTGCAATATTTGGAAACTTAGAATTCTTATCTAATAGAGGTGTTGACTTGGCTTGCTCGTTGTCAAGGAGGGGGTTTGGTAGCTCCAGTAAGCTATCAACTTGGTCCTGAAACGTTTGTTGTTTCTGCTCAACGAGGTGACTTGGGACCCATATTCCCTCAAATTCCTCAGGCTTAGTGATTGTTGGGGCTCTGGTTTTCATCTTTCTTTTTTCTTTCTGCTATCTAGCTTCAAATACTATAGTGAATCATAATAGTTTCTTTTTTGTTTCTGCTATCTAGCTTCAAATACTTGAATCCTTATAAGTGTTTTTTAATAGTTTTGGAAGTTTCCCTTGATCTTAAGAATTGAGATTTATTGTTATTTGAAGGCTTATAAAATATATTTATTTAATTTTATAAATTTTGTTTTAGTTATATATATATGAGACCTCCTCCACCCAACGATTTGACTGGTAAAGTCTACGGAGGTATACATACCCTACCCCCTCTGGATTGGAACTTATGACTAANATATATATGGATTTCAATAAATCCATATTACAAAAATAAATCGACTATGTTAAATACAAAATTTACTATATTATATTAAAAATCAACTATATTGAAAACTAATGATTTCAAATAAATTAATATTACAAAAACAAAATCAAATATATTTGGAGTATTAGTTTTTTGAAATCATCCTTTAAGTGAAGGGATTCTAGTAAATGAACTCCAACTTCTTTTTATAATTGTGAAAAGAGGAGAACATGTATTAACTCAATCCATTTTAAAACCTTGAACAACTTTGACATAGATATTCAAGATTTAGATTATGAAATTGGAGTCAGAGGGAAAATATTTTAGGGTCAAGAACAA
This sequence comes from Picea engelmannii, assembly GCA_009831015.1. Classification (NCBI taxonomy): domain Eukaryota; kingdom Viridiplantae; phylum Streptophyta; class Pinopsida; order Pinales; family Pinaceae; genus Picea; species Picea engelmannii. The sequence goes on along the minus strand of ML827288.1, from coordinate 31,629 downwards.
AATGAAATTTACAAAAGGGTCAACAACAACATTGAATATTTTAAATGACAAAGCCATAAATATCTCATTCAGACATTTCCTCAAACAGTTGACTAACCTGAGATTTTAGTCTTTTAATAAATGCCTTTAAAACAGAAAGAAAATGAAAGCTAAAACACTTAATTCAAGTAAATCAGTGACCCATACTCTGATAAGGCAACAAGTAAACAAGTGATTTTTGGTCCAATGACCAGGGAAAAAACCCCACTGTGGGGAAAACCCTGGAGAGATTATTTGTATTATTCAAGAGCAAATCTGAAATTTCTTACAACCCGAAAATTTAATAATTCCAACTCTAAATCGGAAATAAAAATCAACTTATCTCATCAAACTGCTTTCTTTCTAGAACTTTGTGCCAACAAGCTTCAACTGCCCACACACGCCAACCAAACTGTAGCCCAATTTTTGGGAAATCGTGTCACTGTATAGATAACAATTAGCAACAATAAATGCACAAAATCTACCTTGGGAATCACGCCAGCAAGTACAATACAATCTATATAGACTTCTTCCTTGAAAATTGTGCCTCCCTCTTGTTGTACAAGATGTCTTCTCACTATACATACTGTCCTTCCTTCTATTGTACAAACTATTATGATTTCATTGCCTTGGAAATCATGCACTCTAATTTTCTTTGAAAATTGTGCTCTTAAAATCTCTAGAAATCTGATCTCTCTCTTTTGACTTTTCTGTGTGTTTTTCTCCCATTCCTAAGCATGTATGTGTACTCTTTCTTTTCCCAAGAAACCCTAACTTACATAACCAACTCAATCTAATGGCTATCATAAGTCTAATCTGAGGGATCACATTTAATGCTCCTCATTAATTACAAAATAAGTAATAAATGCACATTAAATACTTTTGGGTCGCAGAACTTAAAATAACTTTAAGTTATAAAGTACATTCACTTTATAAAAGAACTTTATATAAAAATTCACTTTACAAATAAAACATGTCTAGGAAACATGACTTTATGTCCCCCCCATGACAAAACACACAAACATGAATGAGGACATCCCTTGTTACATTTCAACACTCCCTCTTAACGAGGGAGGTCCTCCTAAAATTTCCACTTCCAAGACCATTCTTGGACTCCAAGCTATCTAAAGTGGTTTCTACCTATGAATTTGAATGTTTCCTCTGAACTGGTCTAGTGGAACTGTGTCTTCTACCGACGCTTCGATAAATCTTGTCTTGTCTCTAAGAATTTTCTAATTGTCTTAGCTCATATCAGTTTATATTTCTTCTAGTACTAGATCCATGAAATTAGTACTAACATTCGGGTGCACCTTCATTCCTTTGAGCTTATTGCTCTCCCTCTGAGTCAGATATCCAACCTGACTAATGGCCAAGCATTGTGTATACTCCGCCTCTCTATTCTCCAATCAGAACTGTCCTGATGCGAACCTCTTCTACTCCATGAATATGAACATAGCCACGCTCTAAAGTGATTACATATCCATCATCCTCCAGTGTTGAAACTGAGAGGAGATTAACTCTCATCCCTAGTACAAACAACACCCATTCTACTTCCATGGTCTCTCTAAAGTCCAATATAAACTTGACATTGTCAACTCCTTTGATATGGTGAATCCCATTCATGACACGACGAGACCAATATCATATATGAACATAAATGAGCCCAACATTCCTGTCATATGACTAGTGGATCCATTGTCCACCATCCAAGTCCTGTCAAACTCAAAGATATTGTTATTGCCACTAGAAATAATGGAAACAAGAGAAAAATATTTCTCAAACTTCTCACTAAATTCATTTACCTCGGAAGAGGCTGCTACTTGTTTCTCCTTCCTGTTGGGACACTATGCTGCATAGTTTCCATATTCATTGCATGCAAAGGAATGAAATATTTTGATGTCAATCCTGGAACCCTTCTTACTTTTTCCCTTTCCCTTTAACTGAAGAGAAAATTTATCCTCAATAACTCCCTCTGCTCCCTTCTCTCCATTCACTCAGATCTCCTCTTGAGTGAAATCATCCCAAATTATGCTCCAATATAGAAGTTTTTCACATCCCATAATACATTTCACAAATACTTCCCAATCCTTTGTAAAACCTCTCAAGGATATCCTTACAAGATCTGAATCTGAGATGACTTCCTCCACAACTGCAAGTTCATCCTTAACTTGTGCCAACCGGGTAATATATGGAACCAAATTCTCACCCATGGTCATCTTGATTGAAAGCAATTTATCTTTGAGTGTCATCCTACAATTTTCATTTTTAGACTCGTATAGGTTTTTCAGTGCCTCCCACATTTATTTGTTTGTCTTCTTTTCAGGCAGGTGTGGGATGAGAGGATCCCTTACTCCATCCAAAATGAGTCTCTGGGATTTGGCCTCTTTGAAATCATGTATATCCAATTCAATAGTATTGTTGGAGGGAGGAACTATCACAATAGTGAAAAGAGCCCAAAATTTATTTTCATTAAAAATAATTGTGATTGTAACCTTCCATTGCAAATAGTTAGAAATTCCATCTAATCAGTCCTCAAGTCTGATAGAATCCATATTCAAACAACTATTCCCCTTTTTATTTTCCCAACTCTGAAATTAAATTCTACACAATGCACTTCTTCCCTGCTCTGATATCATGACAATTTTTAATGACAAAATCATAAATATCTCATTCACACATTTCGTCAAACACTTGACTAACCTGAGATTTTAGTCTTTTAATAAATGCCTTTAAAATAGAAATAAATTGAAAGCTAAAACACTTAAGTCAAGTAAATCATTGACCCATACTTTGATAAGGAAACAAGTAGACAAGTGAGTTTTGGTCCAATGACTAGGGTAAAAACCCCACTGTGGGGAAAACTCTAGAGATATTATTTCTATTATTCAAGAGAAAATATAAAATTTCTTACAACCCAGAAATTTAATAATTCCAACTCTAAATCAACTTATCTCAGCAATATTTTTTCTTTCTAGAAATCCATGACAACAAGCTTCAACTTCCCACACGTGGCAATCAAATTGCACCCTGATTTCTGGGAAATCATGTCACTGTATAGATAACAACCATTAGCCATAAATGCAAAAAAACTTCCTCGGGAGTCATGCTAGCAAGTATAGTACGATCTGTACAAACTTGTTCCTTGGAAATTGTGCCTACCTCTTGTGGTATGAACTATCTTCTCACTATATGGATTGTCCTTCCCTCTATTGTACAGACAGTTATGATTGTTGTTCCTTGGGAACCGTGCACTCTAATTTTCTTTGAAAACTGTGCTCTTTATTTCTCTAGAAATCTAATCTCTCTCCTTTTTCTTTTATGTGTGTTCTTCTCCCATTCCTAAGCATGCATATGTAGTATTTATTTTTCCAAGAAACCCTAACTTACATAACCAACTCAATCTAATGTCTATCATGAGTCTAATTTGAGGTCTCACATTTAATGCTCCTCATTAATTACAAAATAAGTAATAAATGCACATTATATAGTTTTGGGTCCCAAAACTTAAAATAACTTCAAGTTATAAAGTACATTCACTTTATAAAATCACTTTATTTAAAAAGTCACTTTACAAATAAAACATGTCTAGGAAACATGACTTTATGTCCCCCCCCATGACAAAACACAAAAACATAAATGAGGACACCCCTTGTTACATTTCATCAAACATGAAATTTACAAAATGAATCCTACATGAAGCAATGGTTCGTATCTCCCTCCATATTTACGAATACACTTTATGCCAAAAACATTAATCACATAGATACAAGAAAGCAATGAGAAACTTGATGCAAACAACATAAAATAAATAATAATAATAAATCATAACATATCCACTAATACCTCTCAATGGTAATTTTTGTAGGGACTACAATGGGAACAATCGCTTGTATTTTGCGATCAAAATCCCCAAAGCCTTAAAAAAATCCATGTTATTAATTTACCAATATGTTATATTTCTTTGATCTAAGGTTGAATGATGACTTTCTCTATGAAACAAGTGACACTCTCACTCCACCTCCCCACTATCTGCTTGATGCCACCACTACCCATTCAAGCCCAACATGAAGCAATAAAAAATGGCTCAGAGGTTGATAGAAGGAGTTGGAAAAGTGCAATACATGGCTAAAGAATCAACCAAAACCTAACAATTAATTTACTAAATGCATGTAACCTTTAATTTATCACCATATTATGTAATCAGAACCTTCCATTTAAGAGAGAGGATGAAAATATTCTCTATTAATTAAATCTTAGTGATAAAAATCACCTCTGCATTAAATAACCCTATCATATGACACTCCAAATCCAATAAGTGGACTCTTATTAGAGTAATAATATAACAACATATAATGAAAAATACCTATAATCCCAAACCAATACCAAAAATGGGGTGAAAGAAAATTCTAAAGAAAGAAAAAAACAAAGAAATGGAGAGGATAAAGGAAGCGCAAGAATTTGAAAAAACATTCTACCTATTAAAAATACAAAAAATCTCAGTTGTTCAATTAATATTTCTATTATCATCCCATAGTTATAGTTAGCTTCGAGCCATCCAAATTCAAATTCCACATCCAAAGTTTAAATTGAAAATGTTATTATCTTCCATTTGTCAAAATTAGAATTCAACCTCCCATTTTCACATTAATATTGAAGAATGTTTTGATCTTCCAAGATTCCAAACTAAAATTCTAATTTAGAAGGGAAATAATATGGTAACAAAGAAGTGTTAAAACCCCTCAGTGAAAAATTATGCCCTTATCATTTTTGTTTTTTAAGACCTTTAGTTTGAACCCATACCAAAGGGAAGAGTTACCAAGTTTGAATTCAAATTTGATACAATATAAAAAAGAAAAATCGTACAACCAAAATTTCTCTTATAGCTAATCAAACCACCGGTTGGATCTATCAACCACCTTGGGTAAATAAATCCTTGAGCATCCAACCCACCCGACCTATTTTGGATTTTGGGTTGTCTCGTCTATTAGAGAAAGACCTCTCTCACATCTCTACATGCACTCAAGGGATGGTGGGGTATTTGGATCTACATATTACAAAAGCTACCAAATGTGTATAGTTTTAGTGTAGTTTTATTTTAGCTGGTGACATCACAAAAGGATCGAATCTACCTAGAATTTTTCAATATTTATTTTGAAATGTATATGAAACCTTTTCTTTCCTTACTTTAGAATATTGTTACTTAGTTTAATGTGGTTCAATATCATGCAATGGAAAATTTTCAATCTTTATTAGTCCCCACCTCAGCAGGGACTATAGATTTCACTCAAGGCTCAAGCTAGGCTGACTGCTTATTAATTCACCTACATTTACAATCTTTTACTAAGTTTTGCATAAATTTTACACCAATTCGATTTATTTTTAGAAATATATTTTTTAATTTATTTATTAAATTTCAATAAATCAATTTTTCATTGGCTGAGTTTTACATGACATGAAATAAAAACCCCTGCTGTATCTCATTTTTTTTCTTCATTTTCAGAGCTAATAAGCGATTTAAAAAATAAAAAAACTCCTACTAGTCATTTTGAAGGTTTGACAATGTGGCTCTGACAACTCTTAAATATTTCTAACAACACTTAAATATTTTGTAATTTTCGGTGACACATAATTAAGTGCTCACTGCCACATAACCTCACCTTCAAATATAATAAATATACTGTAGTTGCACCTGACATGCTATCTAGTTGCTCACGAACACACAACCTTTCCAAATCCTTGTAGCCATGTTGAAGACTCACATGTCCTGAGGCACCACTATCCATGAGTGTAGAGTTCTTATTTTTATGCCTAATATACATGATTTGACGTTTGAAAAAATGAGAAGTAAAGAATATAATACAAAGAAGACGAAATTGGAAAACAAAAATGAGAAGAGCGCAATTCATTAAGGGAAAATAGTTGAGCTAAAAAAGATTCAACAAATCAATAAAATCAAGAAAAAAATTTTACACTTGGAAGTGTACAGTCACATACTATTGAGGTTACAGATATAATTAGCACTCCCTCTTAAACTCAACAATTACAAACATCATCATTGATAATGTCCAAGTGTCTTCTCTGAAAATAAAAAATGAATTTTCCTAGTGGCTTTGTAAAAATGTCTATGAGATGATGTCGTGAGCCAGGAAATTTAAGTGTGATGTCACCATTATTGAATATCTCTCATATGAAGTGAAAGAGAGTGTCAATATGCTTTCTTTTCTCACGAAACAAATGATTTTTTGATAAAGAATTGCTGAGGTGTTGTCATAGAAGAAAGGAATTGGTTCATTTTTTGTATGTGACATATCATTCAATATTCTTTTGAGCCACATAGCTTGACAATAAGTTAAGGTAGCAGTGAGATACTCTACAAATACAAAATATATTGATACAATGGGTTGTTTCTTTGATGCCTAAGAAATCAGGTTCATGCCTAGGTGAAAATCATGTCCTGAGGTGATTTTCTAGTCATCTAGGTTGCTTGAAAAATCAATGTATGTGTAACCATAGACATGATTATCATTAGAATCAATGTACCATAAGCCAAAATTTAGAGTGCCTACAACATATCTCAAAATCCTTTTTTCCATCTTCTAGTGAGAATATTTGGGGGATTCCATGAACCTAGAAACAAACATGGCTTCATACATAATATCAGGCCTACTTGTTGTAAGATACAAAAAACTGCCTACTAAACTTTTGTACAGGTTAGAATCCACTGCAGGGCCTTCATATTGCTTGCTCAATTTTGTGCCTAGGGGTATAGGAATTTCTGTTGGATTGTAGTCTTCCATGCAAAATATTTTGATGATGTCTGTTGCATACTTTTGCTGATAGACACAAATTCCTTTGGTTGATTGGTCAACCTCAATCCCCCCCCAAAAAATTTCATTATGCCAAAATCCGTCATCTCAAACTCATACTGCATGGCATGTTTAAAACTGGTTAACTCAATATTTCCAGTATATATAATGTCATCAACATATAAGCATACAATCAAAATTTTACCTTGCTGATCAATTTTGGTGTAAAGAGTTGGCCCATTTTGGCTTCTGCTGAAACCACTCTTGATCAGGTAAGTGTTAATTTTGCTATAAAAAGCTCTTGGAGATTTCTTTAAGCCATATAAGGATTTCTTCAACCGATACACTTTGGTTGGTTTCTCTTTGACTTCAAATCTAGGTGGTTGATCCACATAGACCTCTTCTTCAAAGACACCATTCATGAAAGCTAACTTGACATCCATATAGTATACTTTCCATTTGTGTTGAGATGCTATGGCTAAGAGAGTCCTTACAGTGTCCAACCTTTCTACTGGATAAAAAATTTCACCATAATAAATACCTAGATGTTGTCAGAATCCTTTCGCAACAAGTCGTGCCTTGTGTTTTTCAATCTACCCCCTTTCATTGAGTTTAGTTTTGTAAACCCACTTGACACCAATACTTTTATTGTGTTTGGGAATCTCAACAAGATCCCATGTATTGTTCTTCTCAATGGATTCAATATCTTGGTTATTAGCTTGAACCCAATGTGTCACTGTAGCTTCCTCTTTAAAGGATGTAGGTTGACATGACATTAACGAAAAATGATTGTGTTGATCAATGTCATTCAACTACTTATTGATTTCTCTCAAACTTTGAGTTCTCTGATTTTGAACTTCAGAGGATGAATTTATTCTTGAAGTAGAGTTAACCTAAGGACTCTTAGGTTTTCCTTGTACTTGCATCCTTGGAAGGGCGGGCTGAGGTGTTTGATGTCCTAAATTTTCTATGTTTTCAGGAAGTGGTAGCAATGGATTTTGATTGTCCATAAGGCAATTTTCAGACTCACTCTAGAATTGATTTTCAAGAAATTTTACATCGCTGTTGAGAATTAGTTTCTTTAAGATTGGATTGTAGAGTCTATAGACTTTGGATGTTTCACTGTAGCCAATAAAGATGCATTTTTCACTTCTATCATCAAGTTTCTTCCTTTATTCGGAAGGTATGTGATCGAATGTTATGCATCGAAATGTCATGAGATGAGAAACATTTAGCTTTGTCGCACTCCATGCTTCTTGAGGTACCTTCATATTGAGACTGGTGGTTGAATATCTATTTAGGAAATAAATCGAGAATGCTAATTCTTCAGCCCAAAATATATTTGACATACATTTATCTTTGAGAAGGCTTCTTGCCATGTTCATTATTGTTTGATTTTTCCTTTCAACCACTCCATTTTGTTGTGGAGTATACCTTGTTGTAGTTTTCATGATGATGCCTTGTCATTTGCAGAAATTTGCAAATTCTTTGGAGTTGTATTCTCCTCCTCCATCTAACTTGAGAAATTTTACATATTTTCCACTCTGCTTTTCAAATTCAACTTTGAATTCTTTGAACTTTGCAAAAGTTTCACACTTGCATCTGAGAAAATATATCCAAGCTTTCCTACTAAATTCACTAATAAACATTATAAAATAAATGCTACCAACTATTGACCTTGTTTTCATTGGTCCACATAGGTCAGTGTCAACCAACTCTAAGTGTTATTTGTCTTGAGTGGAGGATTGTGGAAAACTAGTTCTCTTATGTTTTCCAAGAATGCAAGACTCACATGGGGGATTTTTCTCTTTGAAGATAGGTAGAAATTTGACCATGGAGTGCTTATATAGAAGGATTAGAATATGAAAGGGTATATGTCTAAATATTGTATGCCAAACCATAGTTTCATTGGGGGTGGATGCACTTTGTGCATATGACTGGATCAGATTTGTAGTTCTGAGGGTTAGGGGAAACATTCTATTCCTAGTCATGTGGATTTTAGAAATCAATTTTGTATTGTGGGTTTTATCATATATCCTACATGATGCTCCTTCAAAACGTACATTATATCCATGTTCAATTGGCTATCCTACACTTAACATATTTTGTTTCAGATCTGGAACATGATAGACATTGTTTATGTATTTCTTTACATTTTGTTTAGTGAGAATAGGTAAAGTTCCTTTTCCTTGAACTTTGAATAAGGAATCATTTCCAGGTGTAATATCAAATGGAATTAAATAATAAATGCATGAGAGTAAATCGTTTCTACCTATCATGTGATTGTTGCAACCATTGTCCAATGACCAAAGATATGTATGTTGTTCTTTAGTCTTGTAGCATGAGAGAAACATACCATATGAGGTTTCTCCTTCATGATGTGGGACATGTGCTCTGCCTAAGAGATGATATGATTTCTTCTTCCGACATTCAAATCCATAGTAACCATACTTTTTGCAGTAATAACATTGTATGTTTGATTTGTCATTTGATCTTCTCTCTCTACCTCTTTGAGGATGGAAATTATGATTCTAGTTCTGTTGTTTGTTACCTTGGAAATTATGATTCTGGTTATGTTGTCAGTGACCTTGGAAATTCTGATTCTATTTCTGTTGTCTATGACCTTCACTTGAGTGATGGTTACTTGGACTTCTGCCTCCTCCATGGTGACCTCTTCCTCTTCCTCTTCCTCTACCTCTCCCTCTACTAAAGGATAATTGAGTCTTGAAGGAATTGGATATCAAATTATCTTCAAGATGTAGTTTCGTCTCATGTGTCAATAAAGAGCCCATTAATTCATCCATTGAAAAATTTGACAGATCCTTGGATTCAAGGATAGTTGTAACAACCATTTCAAATTCATTTGGTAGACTTCTGAGGAATTTCTCAACAATTCATTGATCAGGGATGACTTCACCAATCAATTTGATCTGGTTTACAATTCCCATGACTCTGGTCATAAATTGATCAATGTTTTCATACTTTTTCATTTTTAAAGTCTCGAAATGCATCCTCAAGGTCTATAGTTTAATTGTTTTGATCCTGTCATTTCCTTGGTAAGATGATTTAAGGATGTCCTAGGCTTGTTTTGAAATAACATCACCTATGATTTTTGAGAAAATTGAGTCATCCACTGATTTTTGAATACATAATTTTTCCTTACTCTCTTTGTTTCTCAATGTTTCCTCAGTAATTCTCTATTGATTGGTCATGGAAGCAAGGTCTATTGGGTCTGGTTCCACATATCCAAGATCCATTGGATCCCAACAATCTTTCTCTTGAAAGAAGGATCGTATTCTAAGAGACCAAAATTCATAATTCTTTCCAAGAAGAATCAGTCCTTGTGTTGGTCCTAAGTTGCTAGAGGTGGCCATATTGTAAGAAGTTGAACACAAAAAAATTGTTATATATTTTCAGGCTTACCTGTTTCCTATGTGTAAGACTAGGTCTGCAAAATCCTCTATGTGACTTTGGGCCAAAAAACATAGGGTAGACTCCTTTAAATTTGATCTGGATGGATGTGACTATCTGAGCATGAGATCTTTGAAGTTAGAGCTCTGATCTCTATTCCTTAGAAACTGTAGCCCCTCTAATGGGGGCATTGGGTTTTATGATTTTACTTGAGACACAAAAAACAATTTGAAGTTTAGATTCTCATGTGACCAGGGGATAAAAACCAGGCACTCTGAGTCTTCGGGCTTCAGGTGTTTAAATGTTGAAGGTCTCAATTTCTTTGAATAGTTAAATGGCCGAATAAAAAAAATATTTGAAAGATCGACGGTCCTTGTTGATTTGAGATCGATGGTCCACAATTACTTTGGGACTTCAGGTGATATTTATTTATTACATGATGTTATAAATATCAACGGTCCTAATTGATTTGATATCAATGGTCCACACTTACTTCAGGAGTTTGGGTTATATTCCTTTCTTACCTGTTACAAAGATCAACGATCCTCGTTGATTTGAGATCAACGGTCCATAATTACTTCGGGCTTTGGGCCTTTTCAGTGCATAGTTCTTACAATCCTTCGAAGGGTCGTATCTTCAAAGTGAGATATCTTCCTCCATGTTTCCTGTTGATTTTGATGGTGGATATTTACTTCTAAAGTTCGGGCTTCAGGAGGTTTCGCCTAGTTTCTCGTGCAATCCTCTGAAGTGTCGTATTTTTGAAGTGTTATATTTGCGTGCACATGGCCTGCTGATTTGGATGACCAGGACATACTTTGGAACTTTGGGATTCAGTTTTTTTGAGGTTCACAACAATGCAAACCTCCAAAGTGTTAACATTCTAGAGTGACATATTTGTTGACGTGTTTCCTCAACCTTCAATGGGTCATATTTACTTCGAGACTTTGGGTACATCTCGCTCTACAAAACCTTCCTGAGTGCTAAGTATCTGAAGTGTGAGATCTAGCATTGCATTTCCTTGTTGATGGATGGTCCATATGAACTCTGGGCTTTAGGTCTTCGGGACCTCCAACTTCTTGCATTTGTCTTTCTTCTGAAGTGATTATCGCCAGTGTGCACGATCTCCTACCACATGTCCACTTCAATCAACAATCTATATCTACTCTGGCTCTTTAGATCTTCAGGACTTTGGGATTCCTTTAGTCACTTAGATTCTGATTTATTCCTTATGGAGCACAAGATCACATGGAATGTGCCACTTGATTGAAGATCAATGGCCACGAGTGATAGCAGAGACTCAAATCGCTCACTCTTTAATTCCCTTCCTGATCTCTCCAAAGAGAAGATGCTCGTCCAAGGTGGGATTGATAACCACCATTGATGTGCTTATCTAGAAAGATCAACGATCCAAAGTGATTATGGGATCACACCTTTCATGTGCTTTAATTTTATTTTCGATCCCCGCAATGCGAAGATGCTAGTTCGTAGCATGATTGATATCCACCATTGATATGTTGATCTAGCAAGATCAATGATCTTGAGAGATTGCAGGCTCACAACTTGTACAAACTTTAATTTTCTTTCCGATCCCCACAATTCCTCCCCACCGTCGATCTCTCTCCAATGAGATTTGACGGTCATGACTTAATGTTTTCTTGATCTGACGACTGATCTTTCTCACACTCAGATCTTACGAATGAAAAAAAAATTCCTTACGTGTGGGGTCATCATGTTTTAGCTTAATTAAAGTCTCATATATGTTCCCCTGTCCAATATTCTAATTGAAGTAGCTTCTCCTTTGCTGCTTCTGTAAACTTTCTCCTTAATAAATAATTCCTTGAATCTTTCATGAATTCTTTAAATTCTCATGAATCTTTAAATGTTTCATCTTTTTTCATCTTTTCTTCCCCGTTCTTGTTGTCTCCAACGATATTTTGAGCGTACTTCATACTGCATACTGCTCTCCAATCTCTGTGAAGAATCTTGCATCTTGTGCTGTTGTTTGCAAGACAATGTAAGATTTGTGATCTTCTTCTTATGATCGATCAAGCTCTGATACCATAACAAAATAATAAGCAAAGAAGATAATACAGAGAAAATGAAATTGGAAAACAAGAATGAGTAGAGTGCAATTGATTAAGGGAAAATAACTAACCTAAATAATCTTCAACAAATCAAGAAAATCAAGAAACAATCGTACAACTAGCCATGACAACTGGCAGTGTATAGTCACATACTGTTGAGGTTACATATATAATTAACAAAGTTAACTTATCTCTCTTGCTTCAACTCCCACATCCCATGATGAATAGTGGATACAATGATTCAAGGTAGTTGTGGCAGGAAGAAAGAATGATTTAGGGCAGGCCATAGCAATATCTTGTGTCCCTTAAAAATTTTCTTATGTAACATGGTCGTTAACAAGAACCTTGAAAATTTGTGTGCTATCAAATTTCATCAAATTTTCCACACATACAAATCGATCCATTGTGAAGGAGTATCCCTCAAGCTCGACCTTTTTTAAGGATGAAGTCATCTGATGTCTAGAGCGCCACGAGTATGTTTTGGTAGCTTACTTTTTCGCCTTCTCTCATTTATGTGTTGACGAAGCTCTAAAATTAATTTATGTATATTTGGCCGCTTCCGATGTTTTGATATCACTCATATTTGGATTTTCATTTTCATTTTACTTTTCCCACCATCATGGTTGTATAAATTATTTTACCACATAAGTTAATTGCTAAATAAAAATGAAAAGTAGGTCATTGCATATTGGATGATTAAACCTGATATCAAAGAGAACATTCCAAACCGAAGGAATATGCCAAAAAAATTAATTTCTACATCTGCTATTGAACCCTGATTGATATATTTTGTATTTGAGACCCGCCAATTCATAAATGAAATAAGATTTTCTTCACCCTTAAAAGAATTCAAATATATTTAAATTTTGAGCGGAATAGACAAGCATAGGAACCAAGTGGAAAGAAATAGGTCTAGTCCTCATTGCTTTAATGATATTTTCAAATGCATTAGACCCATGTTGTGTAATTTAACATTCGACTCCAACTCTTGCATCAGGGATAATATTTCGAAGGACCTTCTTTTTCCCACTTGGTAGATCTTAATTGGGTCGATATTTGTCGACAAAATTTCTCACGTAATTCTTATATATGTATGATTCTCCATTGAACATTGGTAAGAATGACATTATCTATTTTAGATAAGGCCATATGGGTAACCTGTTGCACGTACATGGTATCTGAGTTTCATCTTGATTTGTGATCATTCAACTATAATTTCAATGGAGAGAAAATTCATTTCAGATATCTCAAGTTGGTTTATAAACAATGAGATAAGTGTATCGTACTGGGCAAGAACATTATAGAAAGAGATCTCAAAAAGGGTTATCAATGAGTATAACACCTAGTAAGTAAGCCATTTTTGTTCATCCATCTCGGGAGGACTTTCGATTGCTCGGACTGAGCAATATCTGTACAGTGCAACATGTTACATATTCACCCTTCACTTAAGGTTAAAAAAATAAAAATAAGTATTACCTTTATAACCTTATTTATATTGAGATTATTGTTATTATTTATTATTCTCCACTTGAACTATTTGAATCTGAATCTTTCAATTTCCCTCATTAAAATAGAAAAGGAGAAAAATACATTTCATATTTCACCCACATAAGACAACTTCCATAGAGTCATTTTTAACATGTTTAATTGAATTCTAAGCATATGCATCCCTTGTTTACAATGAACCATTATTGTAAGAGTCAGAAGTCCATAATATACATCAGAACTTGGATTCTAAAAAAATGACAAGATTTAATAGGGTTTGAAGTACTTACAAAGGATAAAGTAGCATCACCACTGGTATGGATCATAAAAAACTAGCAGAGACAACTGTAAGAAAGTTAATTACGTAACGAAATCCAAAATTGTGAGTTGTATTGCAATATTTTCTCCTAGAAAAAGGAGTACAACTTGAAATAGAGCAGAACAATACTTTCATAGTCCAATTCATACAAGGTTAATTTCAAATAAAGGGCTTTATTTGATGAGCAAAATCTGTCAACAAAGGCCAATTATTTAGGTGAAATTCCATTAGGAATATAGCCCACATAAGCCTTTATTCCCAACCAAAACAAGAGAATCCTAGGGATGATTTCAGGGGCTAAATTTCACTCATGGGATAAGGTCCATGGTTTTTCCCCAAAAAAGATTGGCTATTCTAAAAATTATTTGCCCAAATTCTATAGGATAAAATTATTTTAACTTAAAAATCGCCAAAAATTTCTACAAACTATATAAAATCCTTAGAAATTTGAGTACTTTTACAAAAATATTGCCAAACATTTATAGTTGACATATGAAGGATTAGTAAGATTCACCAAGGTTTCTACATTTTACAATAAATTTCCATCCTAAAAATCATCCCTGGAGAATCCAAATTAGCAATATGCCTATATGGTTTTTGAAGAACAACTTATATCAACCATTTTAAGAGGCCTTGAAACTTCAAATGGAAATTCTACATAAATAAACATAAGAGGCCTTGAAACTTCAAATGGAAATTTTACAGAAAGAAACCTCTGAAACATGACTCACATCACTAACCATTGAAAATGACAGCCAATGTAAGTTAACATATCCATTGGGGTTAAAATCTCATATGAAGCATCGAAGAACCATTAGTTGTGAGAAGGTTGTAAGGATAGACACCCCTTGAGTGGGGCCTCCTAGTGGGCTTGTTTCTGGAAGTCTCGGTCCTTGCTAAAGCATAATTTTTTTGCTAGGTTTTGGCTTGTAGGTTGTTGGCACTAACCTAGGGTTTATATTGACAACCAACCTGATGAACTTATCCTCCACCATCCCCTCTCATATTGATGGACTTATCCTGCACCATCCCCTCACATATTGATGGTCTTAGCCTGCACAATCTAGTCACTTTTATTGGATGCGACCTTCAAAGTTGGTTGAGCCTCTGTAATTTATATCCATCCAGAAATACATAGCTAATGCACCATATGGATCAAAATAGGATGCATACAAAGTGGGGAAACACTTATGGGTGATTGTTACAGATTCAAAGTCTAGAATCGAGGGAATTATAGACTTGTTGACTTCATTTCATCCATATATAACATCATGAAAACTCATAACTTTTCGGTTCTCGAAGGATATATTAAATCTTGCATGATTCAAGACAAAATCAGAGATATATTTGTGGTAAAAATCATGAACCAAACCTAAAAACAAAAACATGCATGGAAATTGCAGAAAATCATGGGAATCACATTGGGTTCCATCTTCTTACCCATCTCTTCTTAGGCTTTATCCTTCCATTACATAGACAGATAGTCTTCTTTAGACTCCGTCTTCACTAATAAAGTATACGACATGATTAAGATTCTCCCCTTCGATAATGTGGGCCACTTCCAACCACCTACTACTGATGGCCTTTCTTACTCACTGATTTACTATTGTTGGCCTTTCTTACTCATTGATCCCAGACATGCAATTGAAACTTGAGTCTTTCCTTCATATTTATCAAGTTAATGAAAAGATTAAGTAGAGACATAATTGATGCAACAAACTACACTATTTATGTGTATTATATTAATATGAACATGTATAGTTATACAATATGGTTACAAGAAGTTATGGAGCTACCAACTCCTAAAACGACAATCTAAAAAATTAACTAGTTAAGGATGTAATTAGGTATTTTCCTTAACACCCCCCTTAATTACATATGATAAAAACTATCATTATCACCAACTACCAATGCATTAGACATCACACACCCCCTTAAACAAACTTGGTCCTAACCAACTCTGACATTAATATCTCACATATCTCACATTTCGATTGTTAATCAAAGATTCAAATTCTCCAATACAATCATCAAGTTATAATATGAGTATACACCCTCATATCTACCAAAGTGGACTTAATACCACATTCATCCACTGTCCAACACCTCAAGCTACTCGAAACCAATGATACTTGTGATGTATCATGGCCAATGCTTCATGTTGCTCAAAACCAAGGATACATGATACATGATCAAATATTGACCTATGTAGGCCTGATTCAATCAAGGCTTACTGAACATGGGGAACAAATCTTGCCTATAGCAAAGCTCACAACTTCTTACAAATGGGACCAAAAAACTTAGGCCAAAAAATACTTATTGGAGTGTATACTGGGGTGTCAGGTACAACCAAACATGCACCCCTCAAATTACAACAATTAATTTCTTATGTATTTGCTGATGAATAAAAAAAACAAATATTTAACGAAAATTTAGTTGTATTTTGTTGCATGTCTTTGTCCATATTTCTTCTTTGTGACTTTCTTCTTCATGGATTTTTGGTTCCCTTGCTTTCTCAAGGTGAGGTTTTCCTACATGAATTTTATACTGCTCAATAATGCGGAAATGTTGTCCATAAAATGGCTCAACTTCAATGATTCTTTCTCTTCAACAATATAATGAGGCAATACTCTTGTCTTGCGGCTTCTTCTCCTTGGAAGCCTCTATTTTCTTCCTTGTAGACTATTTGTTCCATGGTGAATCTTCTTCACTGGAATCTACTTGTATACTATTTTCACCATGGAGACTCTTATTCACTGGAATCTACTTCTTCGATTCACTGATATCGGCTCTCTTCTAGCAAGACTAGAATCTACTTCATCTTCACTAAACTTGCTTCACTCTTTGCAACTTTCTTTATAAATTCCAAAACAAATATCAATTTTTCCTCCTGAATTTACCTTCGTATTGGATTTTCATATTCTCCTGTCATTTGTTAGAGTAGATAATTCTAACAAAATAACTACATTAGTATTGAGTTAGCTAAGCTCAATACCTTTTTTAACATTTTCAATTCCAAGACTTAAATATTACTGGAATTACAACATTTTCACTTTCCCTTCAACCTAAATCCTCCATCAACAATTTTTTTATTTTTTTAACTTTACTCACTTTATTTCTTTATGGATGCCAAATGAAAATATTACTACGTCCAAAAATATTAAGACTTCCTTTCAATGCCTCAGGTAAAATCAAAATAAAATATTTTTCCACTGCTTCTCTTAAATATAAATAAACATTTCTAATTTATCCCACCTATATTCAATGGATTGTAATTTCACCAATAGCACCCAGCCAATGTGTCATTTAAAATTATATATATAACTTATGCAGGTTTTCGGATGCAGGCTTAAGGATTCTTACAGCTAAGCCATGCATACACCACTTTCGAGCCCAATCTTCTTCCGCTTAGTTTATGCAGACATATAGGAAAATGGTGATAAGTCTTCCCTTGCATGTGATTGATAGATCTCTTGGCATTTGGTCCCTCTAGTGATGGAGTGAGGCCCAGACCTGCTCTGATAACATGAAAATATTAAGTAGAGACAAAATTCATGCAACACACTACACCATTGATGTGTATTCTATTAATATGAACATGTATAGTTATACAATATGGTTACAAAGCTACCAACTCTTGTAATGGTAAATTATCTAATTAACTAATTAAGGATGTAATTAGATATTTTCCTTAACAATTAAGACATTGTAGGTCAAGAACATGGTATTTCTTATCTTTCTTACTTACACCCATTCTTACTTACTGTGGATTCATAAATCTTGTCATTGTCCATGGCCCTTAACTGCTTTCCAATATCATATAAAAAAATAATTTTGCGCATCAATAAGATATAGATGGAATCATGGCACTAGTGTGTTTTTCAAAAAATGTTCTATTTTCAATTAATAATCTCAAGGAAGGGAAATTAAATCGAGATTCACGTTGAAAAACTTCAAGTAGACTAATGGATGGGCTAGAAGTTTATTGTGAGAATGATCCAGTTGTTGTTGGATATGAGAAACTTTGGAGCTAAATTTGATTTGTTCGATAGCTCATATATGTTCTCCATGGTCATATGATCACATTTTTTTCATTTAATTCATATTTGAAAGAACCCAAGGGATTTCCTTGCAAAAGTAAAACTTGTACAAACTTGTCCTTTGATCAGATTTGCACAGTGGTTGCAAAAGTGTAGTATTTCAGTGAAAAGCACATCACCTTCAGGTTATTTGTTTGAAACAATAACATCAAATATTTACTTTTGTCTTGAATATGACTTGCATGTGAAAAGAAGCGTACTCATGGAAAAATATTACACAAATGACTTATTAATGGGATTTAGGGAACACGACAAAGTAAAGTTCTTTCTATTATGCCCTTTTAGAGTAAAAATTCAATACTTTTGCACTTGTACATATTGTTACTTTTTTTTTAGTTGAAACTGTATAGGAAATTATGATTTGCACATTTTGGATGAAAATGACTCTCCTCTCTATTGGTAAGGAGAGAAGGGAGAAGAGACTAGGGAGGACAACCTTTCTTACTTACAGGCTTTATTGATTGATTGATTTTTTCCTAGATTGTTACTATTTTTTTAATTGAAATTGTATAGGAAATTATGAGTTGCATGTTTTGGATGAAAATAAATCTCCTCTTCACTGGTAAGGAGAGGAGGGAGAGGAAGACAGGGAGGACAACCTTTCTTACTTACAAGCTTGATCGATTGATTGATTTTTTCCTAGCATATTTTTTTATTAATTATGAGAAAAGGACAAGAGTCTTC
The DNA here is from genome assembly GCA_009831015.1 of Picea engelmannii. Lineage (NCBI taxonomy): Eukaryota > Viridiplantae > Streptophyta > Pinopsida > Pinales > Pinaceae > Picea > Picea engelmannii. Next base: position 12,722 of record ML827288.1, on the reverse strand, counting down.
TATCAGCAGAGAGGAATTATATATATCTCAAAGAACATATATTTAAAAAAAGAATTGCAGGAAAATATTTAAGAACTGTAAAAAATATTGGAAGCATATACATATAGAGGAAGAGGACATATATTTACCTTTTCATCTCTTCTTTATCCATGATCTGGTTTGTCTTTGTAGAGTATGAGTCTAGTGGGCTCGTGTCTGATTCCTATCTGATAGAAGAGGATAATGGACTTGAAGAAATTAGATTTGTATCGACCTTTGGAGAAAAAATAACTTCAAGGAAGTGGAGGTGACTTGCATTATTTCAATAATTGTAGGGATTTGATTGTAGGTACATATTAATATTATAATTTCATATTGTTCTCTATGTGACTCTCAATACAATTTAGTGTCACAGTTATATTAGGATTATTTGATGAGAATATTTAATTGCAATCCACTCATGAATCTTTCTCTTAATATAACTAAATTTTAAACCCTTGGAGTTCTTGGTGTCATGGTTATATTAGGATAATTTTATTAGACTATTTAATTGCAATCCACTCATGAATCTTTCTCCTAATACAACTAATTTTTAAACCCCTGTAATTCTTTCCTTCAATACTGGTTTTACCTATGATTTTATTGATATAGCTAATGTTGTCTCTGGAAACAAATTTAACAAGTTATCCTTTGATGGGAATACTTGTTATTCTATGAATAACCTCAACATCCATCAGAATGGGCTCATTCAACTAGTGTTTTATCATGAACCTTAGTGAGAAGAAATGCAGAAGTAAGTTCCCTTTCTGCATTCTCATGTACTCTCCTATAATCTCTCTTCACTCAGACGAAACAAGATCACTCCTTCCCAACTTTTGGAAGTACTTGGGAAAAGGTGGAGACAATGGCCAGTGGTTCCGATTCCAAAACAAAGATTCCATCTGTAGGCAGAGAGAGGGACTTGTATTTTCCTAAAAGTTCAACAATGATCTTTATGCATCATGGTAAACTTCTTTTTATTTAATGTTATTTTAAGTTGTTTTTTATTTAATTTATTTTATGGGATGCTCTAATATCCATCAAATAAAATAGTACAAGAATTATTCATTCGATCGGGTATCTTATAAATTTTTAAATACATAACTTCAAACGGCTTCTTCAACGGACACTCTCCTACTACTCTATTGAGAATTTAACTCTACCATCAAAATGAAATGTTAAATGTACAACTTAAAATAAAAAAATTTCTTGTATTAGTTGGTTAATGTAAGGCAATGTTTTTTATAGTAATGGTTACAAGGGACAAAACCATTATTTAAAAGAGTAAATAATAGTAAAAGGGATCTTAGATAAATTTTAAAAGTATAATTTGAATGAATTTAACAATTAAAATTATAGTTTGAATGAATTTAATTGTTAAAGATATTTTATTGGTTAGATTTTTAAATATATTTTGATAAAAATATTTTAATAAATGTGTTGAAAATATCTGTATCTATGAATCATTTTTAACAATCAACCATAATAGTATAGTTTTTCGTTGCTTGCAAATTTAGCATTTCTATCATGCTGCGAGAGCCTTACCAATCATTGATAGGGGATCGCCTCTTTGATCAATCTAGATTCCTGGCTTGGACCCTTTGTAATTTCAAAATGTTAGTCTTGGCATACACAAATCCTTAAGGATTATTGAAAACACAAAAGTATATAACAATATCACATATCGTTTTACTAATAACTTTAGTAATAATGATGCAGGAGTGATAGGATACTAGTTTAATATGCACCTCTTAAGGAATTTTGAAAAGACAAAAGTATATAACAATATTATCCATCAAGATTTATAATTTATTTATTTAAAAAATATTTGCAATTCAAAAAAAACCAAGTCATTTGTGCTAAAAATCCAAGCCACATGTGCTTGACCTATTGTCTTAAGTTAAAAAGTACATTTAAAACAAATACAATTACCACTTCCATCTTAATTTTAAATTGCAAGTTCTTATGGAGTTCAATCCTCGTGAAAACCCTTGTTTAGCATTGAAAGATTTTGGCATTGAAATGAACAACCTAACTCTAACTCTAGAATAATTGAAATCATGAATGTACATTGTGAGGCTACTTTTGCATCCAATTAATATATGAATATAATATGCACAAATATTACAAAGTAGTTAATATTGACAATAATATTAATATTAATTTCTTTATTCAAAGAATAAAATAATATTAATATTAAAAAACTAAGCTAAATATTAATATTAATTTTTTTTTTATTCAAAAAATAAAAAATTAAACTTAATAAATCAACTCAGTATCTTAAAATAATATTAATATTAAATTCATTATCCAATGAATTAAAAACTAAGCTCAATAAATTGGAGATATTTCCTTTGTTAATTTAAATTGTGCTCAAGGGATGGTGGGGTATTTGGATCTGGTATTACAAAAACTATGAGATGAGCATAGTTTGTGTAGTTTTGTTTTAGCTGGTGACATCACAAAAGGTTGAAATTTATCTAGAATTTTTCAATCTTTATTAGTTTAAATTTTGAAATGTATATGTTACCTTTTCTTTTTTCCCTACTTTAAAATGTCTTTACTTAGTTTAATGTCATTTAATATTTTGTTTAATATTTATTATTTATATCATATTACAAAAGATATAATTATAAATTGTTTAACATTTTGTTTAATATTTATTATTTATATGATATTACAAAAGATATAATTATATATTTGAAATTATATGTAGTAAAAATAACAAAATCCCATAAAAACTTATACAATAACTTTGTAAAATATTATCCACTTCAAATTTTTTAGATAAACACTTTATAAATATTATTAATTAAACAAAGTAAATTATCATTCTATTTTATATTTCACTTTACCTTAATATTTTTTTCAATTAAACTATTGTATAGATATTTACCTTTATATTATAAGTTAATATATTTGATTAAATTTAAATATTATTTTTTGACTTAAATACTTTATAAAATATTACTAAACACAAACAAAAAGTAGTTTCAATTAAATTATTGCATGCATATTACATGAAAGACAACTCAATTTTATTTTATTTTATATTGCATTTTACTTAATATTTGATTCCCTTAAGGTATTATATACATATTTAATTTCATGATCATAAGATAATATATTTGATTGAATTTAAATATTTTTAGCCACACTAACCCTTAACATGGTTGGATTTGATTTTTTGTATCACACAGTGTCTTAACAACACACTCCATCATCGATTGTCCTACACCTTGGGGATGATTAGTTAACTAACCTACATCCCATGCATTTTTTACTTTATTCTTTACAACAGTCTCGCTCCACACACTTCACAATCCTAATTCTGCTAACAATAGATTATTTGTGTGTTATGCTTAATGGATTTGACTTTGAGGCTTCATATATCCATTAAACATTAACCTTTTATTTTTAACTTAACATTTGCAATCCAATAAATAAATTCAATTTCAAACAGTAATAATCTTTTCTTTTTAACTTAACATTTGCAATTCAGTAAATAAATTCAATTTCAAATAGTAAATACATAAACACAACACAAATCTTTGTTCTAATTGACTTGTGTTATGTTTTTTTTGGATATTCTATCTGATATTTTATTGTTGAATTCATAGATTTGAGTGATTAATTCTCTATAATCCAAGTGCTCTAGAGATTTTTGAACATTCAAAAAAACAATTTAAAAAAAAATTCTTATGATTTCCTACAAATTTATATCACCAAATTACAGCTAAAAAACAAAATATAAAACAAATAAACAACCCCTAATTGAATCTTAGAGATTAAAACTTTTAAATATTTGTATGTGTATTTCTTTCACTAGATTACAAATTATAAAACTTACCCATTATTACTCCTCGTGAATTTTAAATGAATAACTGTAACAGAACTAGGTTTAACGAACATAGGCTATTTTAAATCCTAAGAACCTTACTTTAAAATCCCAAAAACTTGAGTTGATTTTTGTGAATATTAAGCTATTCGAAATCCCGAGAACCTTACTTTTAAATCCCAAAAACCTTGAGTTGATTTTCGTGAGTATTATTCCGGGAACCTTACTTTTAAATCCCCAAAACCTTAAAAGGTTCAAACCTCATGCCTGCATGTGTACAATTTTTTTTTTTTTAATCCTCAGAACCTTATACCTGCATGCTTACAATATCCCATTGAGTTTATTAATAGCATGTGAACTTTGATTTTTGTCGACTCTCATCAATAGCTTCTGAATTCCCATGATATATATTCGATATGAAGTGCGTCTCAACTAGATGTAAGTTATAATATATCAACTATGTTTTTAATCTCCAAATATATTGTATTAATTGTTTTTATTTATATTTCTAGATTTATAGATTTTAGTGATTATTTTTGTATAATTCTAATGAAAAAAATTATGAAAAATTGTTTGTTTAGTAAATTTTAGTGATTATTTATGTATAGTCTTAATGATTATTTCAGTTTTTCAGCATGCTAAATCCATTTCTACATTTTAAAATGAATCTTGAACAACAAAAAATAATAATTTATATAAATTTATATCTCAAGATTCAGACCAAAATACCATTTCACACCTTAATTTAAATTTAAAGCACTTCTGCCTTCCATTTTAGTTTTCAAATAGATTTCATGACTTTCTTGTTGAATCTATATATTTCTTTTCAATCAAGCTTAGGAAAGAATGGTTTCATTAAGTTGACTATTCTTTTATTCTTTTTTAATTAGAATAGAAAATTATGTTAAATGGTATATTTTTTTATTTTATAATTTTTTTGGAGTATATAGTATGTATTTATACTAATTTGTTTTTTTCATTTATAAATATTATTGACTAAGTTTGGAAAAACAAGATTTCTTAGTCTTTACATATTCTACAAATATATGATTGTTTTCATTTTTTAAAATAAAAATTAAAGAAATAAAAAAATTAAAGTTATAAATTGTTTTTATTCTTTTCTTTTTAAATAAAAATTTTAAGGAATAAAAAATATAAGATTTTATTTTTTCTAATATATTGTATTAATTGTTTATATTTAAATTTCTAAATTTTTATGATACTAAATTATATGATTTTTACATTATAATTTATTGAAGTATTTATTTGTAATTATAGTTCATTTTCATTTTAATTAATTAAGTAAATACAAAAATTATATATAGTTCTTTGTGTACATTGAATATTTTATTGTGTTGCGTTTTGACTTAAAATATTTATTATTTGTTATTTTTTCATTGTAGATAAAGTTATATTTTTTTAATTTTTGATAAATTCATTATTTATGTTAGTTATTTTACATGTGGCTTCTTATCTTTTTTAAGTGTGTGATGTAAATTTATTTTAAGTTTGTTGTCATTTTGTTAATTTTATTTGTATTGATTTGTATTTTCTATTAAAATTATGTAATTTTTCCTTTAATTAACTTAATGGAATCATGATTCTTTATTCCATACTCAAAAATAGATTTAAGTCGTATATTGTTATATTATAAATTTGTTCAAAGCATTATTATCATTTTATGCAAGGAAGTATTATGTGAGGTATTATGTGAGGCTTGGGCCTTGGGTTATATAAAGGATAAGGCTTAGGCTTAGGCTTATTATTAGGGATTTAGACTTAAGGTTAGGCTAGGATAGGATAATGTAGTTTATCTAGGTAAGGCTAGATCAGTCTACGTAGGTTAGGGTAGAGTAGGCTACACTAGGTTAAGGTGAGATGAGTTCGGTTAGGTTGGGCTATCCTAGTAGGTTATTGTAGGGTAGGTTATATTATTATAAGTTAGGGTAGGGAAATGTAGGATAGGTTAGTTTAGGTTAATGTATGCTAGTGTAGGCAAGGTTAGTTTAAGTTAGGATAGGCTAAGTTAGTCTAGGATATATTAGGGTTGGATAGACTAGGCTAGCTCAAGGGAGGCTAAGTTAAGATACACCAAGGTAGGTTAGGACAGGTCCAACTAGGCTAGGCTACATTGAAGGTTAAGCCAAGTTAGATTAGGTTAAATGAGTCTAGTTTAGGGTAAGGTTAGGCTAGTCTACTTTAGGGTTGATTTAGGTTAGACTAGGTTAAGGGAGGGACAAGGAGATAGAGACTGAGGGAGGAAAAGGGAGTGGAATAGATAAGAGGGAGGGAGGAGGACATTGTGTGAGTGAGAGAGAGAGAGGGAGTGAGGGATAAAAAGAGGGGTGGAGGAAGAGAGTGGGAGAGAGGGGAAGGGAGAGAGATAGGGTGGGGGAGGGAGAG